>PVJX010050830.1:0-10530 GCA_004027295.1 Dolichotis patagonum | reverse complement strand
TATATATAATATATATAGTATAATATATATGCTATAATATATAATAATACATATGTAATATATATAGTATATATATTACTATTAGTAACATATATACTATATATACTATATATAATGTATAAGCAATACCAAGATTACTTCTGAAAATGTATAGAACCATTAATCTCAATGGCACCTAGTTTTTTCAGTGAGGATTTGAGTTCCTGAATAATGATAAAAATCACTTTCATTTCAAAATCTGATTAAAGCCATTGAAATCTGACATAGTGCAAATAAAACCTAATAAAATCTTCTAGCATCAAACGATGACGCATATCTAGAACTAATGACCTTATCATCACATCTCACTTAAATAACAAGCTATTCTTACTCTCCCTCCAAAGCTTTAAACTAGTAACTACTTAAACTTGTTTTCTCCAGATCTTGACTTAGGATTTTGAGTTATATCTAAATATTGTCAAATATTTCAGTTTTCAAAATTGAAAACATATATAGTACACTATGTTTCAAGTGTTCTACTGAAAATAAAACTTAAATGTTGATGTGTAGTATTCATAGGAAAACAATAACTGAAAACTCTACTCAGGTTAGAATTTGACAATATTTAGTTACAACTCATGATTTGAAAATCAGTATTGGTTTTAAAAACCAAAATAAAAATTCTGTTCGACCTAGCTATTCTCCTTGTAGGTATCTTCCCAAAGAGTTAAAGACATCATACCCACAGTGATATGCATATATTCATGTTTATAACATCCAGATTCATAATACTGTACCTAAACCTTGGAAATAGTCTATATGGCCATCAACAGATAAGTGGATGAAGAAAATGCAGCCTTTACACACTGGGGAGTACTGCTGTGCAGTAAAGAAGGGTAAACTTGAGTCATTTGTAGGAAAATGGAATCACCTTGAGACCATAATGTTAACTGAAGTAAATTAGATGCAAAAACTTAACTAGAACTTGGTTTCTCTTATATGAAAAATTCAAAACATAAAGTGTGAAATAAAAGATAGATAATAAGAAAAGAGAGAGAAAAGTTATTGCTATCCATTATGACAGTGTACTCAAAAGTGTACCTTGACTCTTTTTGACCTATTAGTCTGGTTGTTAATCTTTATACATGTTAATTAACCTTGTAATGAATTCTAAGTTAAATAAATGAATCTGATGCTGGCAAAATAAAAGGAAGGTGATGGGAGGGGGAAAAAAGAATTGAGATATACCGTTTACATGTACCAACTGCCTATGAATAAAGATAAAAATAATGAATGCTATCATTATGTACTGCAAACATGTACTAATAAAAACTAAAAATTAATAAAAACAAAAATTAACTTAAAAAGAAAAATATGGTGAATGATTACATTGTTTAATTTATTACAGTGAAACACATTTCCATTAATACCCCTCAAAATACTTGCCTTAATTTGAATATATTTATTCAAGTGTTCCTGCCACTTTCTGAAGCAGCTCTGGGAATCCTTGTTTATGTCTTTAGTTGTGCTGTTGTGGCTCCCCCAGTGTCCTGAATCTATTTGAAACAACTACCTTTCATGGTCATTTCTACTTCAGAGGAGAGCTAGAAGGCCCGTGGTGCCAGATTCTTCCAATGAATAAGGCAGACACAGACACACCGTACTGCCTTTGGAGCATGCATTTCTGTTGGATGGTACTGAACTTTGCTTTTTTGTCACACCTCCCAAAGATACACAAAAGAGGATTTTCAGAACTACCTCAGAAGGTAGAGGAAAATGTGCTGAGACAAGACAGACTACTTGAAGGGAGGTTAATGACACTATGTTTTTACTATAATAAAGTTTTTATTTAAACACACAATGTTATTTTTTATCATCCCTTGTATTTCTAAAAAATACTGTAGTTCTAAAAAATTCACTGTAGTTTTCTTCCTTACAATTTAAAAGTACAGAACATCTTCTGTGAGGATCAGGTAAAATCACCATGCAATGTCACCTCCACAGAACAATTATCCCATAGAAACTGCTCCTTGTGAAGAGGTGGTGTCCTAGGACTGTGGGTGTACAAGGACATAGAAGAAGACAGAATGTTCTAAGTCACCTGGAAGCTGGAATCAATGTACATACTCTAATAAAAGATTTGCTACAGAGCGTTACTCTTGAAAGGAATATCAGCTCAGAAGGAGAAGCACAGAAAAACACCACTACTTCCTTCTTTTCCAAGAATAAAAGATGTGACATGCGAGAGGTCATCAAAGGTGCAAGTGGAAAGCCTAAGAACACACTTCCCTGTACTGTAAAAAGACTCTTTCTGCCACCCTACTAGGGTCTCCACTGGTGCTGCAAAATCTATTTCTTCAAAAGCAGGTGTTCCAGATAACACGCACTTGTCAGTTTGGCCAGCCTGTTTCGTATTGAAACAGGTACTTTTGTATCTCTGAGAGTGGACCCTGCATTCTAAGAGCCCAGCACATACACAGACTTTCCTGTAGACTATGTAAAGATCTTTATTTCCCATAGAGGGCGATGGAAATGTTTGCTACATACTTGGAGATCTCTGCCTTCTTTTGCTCAACACTCATTAATTATGGGGGCTCAGAGCAGAGGGCATTTTTCGCCCAAAGTCATATCAGTAATCATAGGGAGGTTGGTACTTAGTAAAGCAGAGAAACATGAATAGAAAGCCTCTAGTGCCATCTATTCCCACCTTAAAACTCACTGCAGCACACAGAATATTTGACATTTGTTGAAGATCTTGTTGCTGCTCAAATTGTAACACAGGTGATGTCATGGCTTCAATGAACCTATTGGTGGGGAAAATTGATTTTTCGCTGCTTCCCTAATCAGGAAGTTATATGTGAAGTTGTTTTAAGTCCCTATCCTTACAACTGTACTCAGAAAATAAGAGGGAAGACAGATTCCCAAGAAGAAATAGAGAAAGCTTAAAAAAACAATGGATTATTTCAGGAAGACAGCTCAGCTTTTTGGTTCTAGAATCAAATTTAAAAGTCATACTAGCTATGAGAGTCAGGACAAGTTGAGTCTGCAGCTCTGAGTCTTGACTATCTTATTCCTGAAATGGAGGTAATTGTGCTTACTTTATGGATCTGCAATAGGTGATGCCGATTGGATTTCTGTCCAGTGGCCAACCTGATTCTCCAGTAAATGGTCACTGTTAGCAGACAGTGGCAGTATGAGGGAGAAAACTAAGTCTTTGGAAGAAAAAAATAATTAAGTTTGCAGTTGAAATCTTGCAGAATATATTATTTGGAATGTCAAATACCAAACTTTAGTGTCTTGAGGAAATCTTAAGCGTTTATTAGGCCCTGAAAATTTCTTTCTTGCTAACATAATTAGAATTATAAAAAGCACAATGTAAGACTGGCATGGTGGTGCACGCCTGTGATCTCAGGATACAAGAGGATTGCCATGAGTTTGAGGCCAGCCTGGGCTACATAAGTGAGTTCAAGGCCAACCTGCACTGCGTAGTGAGACTCTGTCTCAAAAAAAAAAAAAAGGAGGGAGGACAGAGAAAAGAAAAGAAAAAATTGGACTGTAAACTTTTTACATATGCTGCATGTAAACCATCAAGATATCAGTGTGTATGTTAATTAACAGAATCATAACATAGGTGGTGGTGTCATTCATTCTCAACTAGTCCTTATGATAGGTTCTGAAGTTTTGGTTGAAAGATGCCTTCAGGTTATTTTAATAGATAGAAACTTGGCCTGAATAAAATCTTGTTGTGTAGATACCTCTAGCATCATTTGGGCAGGTTTTTGGCTGCCCCTGTTGCAACCACATAATACTTCTGTACTTGTCATACTTTCTCATCTTTTCAATTTTAAAGACAAGGAATTGACATTTAGTAAAAGATTAACATTAAACATGAGCCACGATACAGCCATGGCAGAGCCATAGTAGAACCCTGAGCTCAGGGTGGCTTCTGAGGACTCTGCCCACCTTACCTGATTACTCCCAGCATATGGTAGCAATCCTGAATGAGTTTGGGACCAATTTTCCTACAGATGCATCTGATTCTATGAACATCATTTAGTATAAATCCCAATATCAAGCTCACAGGAATCATGATTCTTCAGAAACACCCTGATGGGCATCATAACTCTAAGCTACCTGAAAAAGACTGTGTGTCTTCTGGTAGGTTCAGAAAACCATGCCAACATTTATAAATGTATTTCTTCTGTGTCAGGTGCTGCATGGGTATTTTGAGAAACACGTTGGGAAATCACAACAGGAACTTGGCTTTTGTGTTCTGAAATTCCAGCTTTACTGCAGCTCAAACAGAAATAAAAGTGAAATGGCATAAGTACCCTGGCAGGTTTTTCCGTATACGCTCTCGCTTTTCTCACTCTAATGTCCACCTTCCTGGAGTTACAAGAAACCATGGTATCTTGGCATGACCTGTACCACATATGAAACATGTCTGCACCATTTCCATGCCATTTTTACTAGGAACTACTTTCATTAGAACATTAAAATTTGCTTAGAACACGTGCGTTGTTGTTGTGAGAGAAATAACTTTCTTTTATTTGATAATTTAGGAGTCTTTTAATCTTCAGCTGGAGGTAGGCAGAGGGAAATGCATCTCCAACAGAAATGCAATTGTGCCTCTCAGTCATATACTTTCTTGCTGAGCTACCTAACAGTTCATGAGCTCCTAACTGAGACAAAAAATGTTGCCAATTTTTGGTTCAAGGTTTGCAGCTAGTTTAGAGGTTAATGAAATGTACAAAATAAATGAGAAAGAAAGGAAAAGGGAAGGAAGATTTTCTAGGTCAGGCTTTTAGGAACTGTTCGATTGGAATGGAACATGTCAGAAGCCACCCTGAGCTCAGGTTTCTATCCTCTTACACTATCTTAATTTTCATAATTTTTTCATAAAAATAAAAGAAACTGCTTTCTTTCTACTCTTTCTTAAATGCCCTGATTGTTATTAGAACATGTTTGCACTTCATAATGATTGCATTCAATGGCCAAAGTGGAAAAGGCAGTTGCTAAGCTGGAAGATAAACTGATGTGCACCACAGAGGAGAACCTCTGTGCACAAAGGATGTAGCCTGGGCTCTGCTGGATCTGAGGGAGGTGGTGAGCTCCCCATCCTGCTCTCTGACCCTACCTTTCCCTGAGACCAACTGCCCAAAGCTGCACTTGTAACTGAAGCTTGATCACATGAAAGCTGCTTGCCCCTTTTCACATTCACTTTACCTACATTTTTACCAAATTATTTCTGTCTCTCGCCAGTGGTTCCAGCTGGGCACTTCTGGGAACAGGAGTACAATGCAATATCTTTAAAGCATGTTGTGATGTGCACAATCTGTAATTACTCTTTTTATTGTCACAGCAGCCATTTGAAAAACATCCCAAATAATTCCACACCTCTTTCACCCTTTGGGAAGGTAACTTGTCAGCCTAAGGCATGTTATTCTGTTTATTTTATAATTTTGATTTTTAAAATTTATTTATTTTATTTTTATAAGACAGGATCTCACTATGTTGTGCAGGTTGGCCTTGAACTTTCTTATGTATCCCAGACTGGTCTCAAACTCATGGGGATCCTCCTGCCTCAGGCTTCCTTGTGCTGGGATTGCAGGCATGCACCAGCATGCACAGCTTTATTATTCTGTTCATAAAGGATAAAAAGAGGTTATGGACCTCTAACTCAGAGTCAAACAGGGCCTTGAGAAGAATCTACTGTGGAAACTTTATAGCCGTATGAGGTCAAAACCAGCCAAACCAGAAAGGTGATTCCAGAAGTTAGCCAACTCACATTGTGCAGATTTTTCAGCTTTAATATATCTTGGGACAATATTTTTTTAATTTTTTGCTTTTTTCATTATAAATGACCAAATGAATATGCTAAGACCTCTGCAACCAACTTCCCAATGACTCACAGAAAGGAACATGTCCCCTTTATGGTGAGGTGACCTCCTAATCATTCTCCTGGCTCCTTGAAAAAAAAAGCCGTATGACTTAGCCATATGAAACACCTCACTCTTTTCTTGGTCTGAAGTTGCTGTCTCTAAAATCATCATCTCATGCTTCATACCAGTCCGTGATGAAGAAATACTGTATAGTTTTTGTATAGACTTTGTAATTTTATTATTTTCAAATTGTTTTGGGGGGTATTAGAGTACCCTGGACACCTCATCTAGCAACCTGGGGCTGGCATTAGTTTGATCTTTAGAAGTTTATTTCCCTACCCAGTTCCCACTTCTAGTGAGATTTCTAAGAGATCTGTTAGGGGTAAATCCTGCAACTCATTGGCTTTAAACACATTCTTCTTGATGTGCTCTCTTTGGAGCCAGCTGAGAGAGAGAAACCAATAGTGCTATTTTCTGATAGTGAATATTGACAAGTGCCTTTAAAAAAATAACCAGTCTCTCAGCAAGAACAAAAGAAAGAAAGGGAGAGAGAGAGAGAGAGAGAGAGAGAGAGAGAGAGAACCTAGATTTCTGCATTCAGTCTAAATATACTTCAAGAATGAATTTGAATATTTTCAGATGAATTGAAACAAAGAAAATTTGCTACCAAAAGAGCTATGTTTAAAAAATGATACACAATTGAGGAAAAAACAAATAACTCCTGATGAAAACTGAAAGATGTAGGAGTGAAGACCAAAAGATAGTAAGAGTTGTAAGTACATGTGGTTTTAATAAATCAAACATGCATGCTAAACTGTAGATTTCAACTCTAAGATGGCCTTGAATTTATGCACCTTCTTAATATGATAGTTCACAGTGAAAAGGTTTAAAAAGTAACAATAACCAAAAATTTTAAAAGATAAGCTAGATGTAAATATACAGATAGTTTAAATTCAC
Organism: Dolichotis patagonum; assembly: GCA_004027295.1. NCBI lineage: Eukaryota > Metazoa > Chordata > Mammalia > Rodentia > Caviidae > Dolichotis > Dolichotis patagonum. The sequence continues at coordinate 3,712 of PVJX010050830.1, read as the reverse complement.
AGGTTAGAAATTCAATATATGTTTTACATGTGAAAAATGAGCATTTTTCTTTTTTGGTAAGATCATAAAATATTGATAAGAAAATTATGAATTCCTAATAAATGAAAAGAATAAAGAACATGAGCAAAGATTTCTCAGAAAATATATGTGACTAATGAGTAAAAATACATGTGACTAATGAGTAAACATACATGCAGTGATGCTAGTCATCCCAAACTAAACATAAAAACAGAATGAAACAATTCATTTGGGCTGTTTTAACCTGCCAAATGAACAGTCATTGTTTTCTGATATTTATTTTGTGGGTTATCTGAAGTGTAGGAACAAAATGAGTTGCAAGAAATATGGCAAGATCATAGTGATGGCTGTGTTATAACGGTAAAATTGTAACTTTTTTATGTTCCATTATTTTCTGCTTTCATCAATATTTTATATGGAATTCAGTAATTTAATTGTATTCACTTTTTACTTTAAATGTTCTGGAGGTGTTATAAACAGCTTCTTTGAGACATGTTGAGATAAATGTAAAGTTCTTCAGGGTTAATTTTTCTTTGTTTTTCTGTAGTACTAGAGATTGACCCTAGGACTTTTGCACTGAGTTACATCCCAGTTCAAATCCAGTTCATAAGAGTAAATATGGCAAATTAATTGGCCTGTCCTGAATAGATTCAATGCTGAATTCTACAAGAAATTTAGAGAAGACATAATGCCATTAGGGAAGCAATATTCATAAATTCATTTGTGGAAGAAAGTATTACTCTGATACCAAAACCAGAGGAAGACCCAACTAAGAAAACTACAGGTCAATCTCCCTAATGAAAATAGATGCAAAAGTCCTCAATAAATATTGGCAAAGATAATATAGCAAATCATCAAGAAGATTATACACCATGATCAAATAAGATTCACCCCTGGAGTGTAAGCATAGTTTATTCACAAATATTTCCATTTTTATTGCAATTCTAAATGTAGTCTTTCCATTATGTGTCCTACTTTTTGTATATTATGCAACTATTGATTTTTGTGTGTTAACACTGGAGTCAGTTATTCTAAGGAGTTTTTATCTATTGTATCTATTATTTTATCAGCTGATTACTTTCATGTATCTGTGTGTATTATCTTCAAATAACTGCAATTTGCTTATTGTCTTCCAAATTTTATATTTCAAGTTCTTCTCATCTAATCTGGTCTGTGGTATGAGACAAGTTGACTGCAGAAATTCTGGCGATGATGCTCTACATGCTGTTGGATGCATATATCTTGAGCTAGGGAAATATTTTGGTTGGAAATATTTTACAACCCAAGGGACATATCTTGGTTGGAAATATTTTCCAGTGCAAGACTTGAAAACATAAACATCGCTGGAGAGACCCAAACAGAGAGATGGACTCTCTCGACCCAGGAAGAAACTAAAGTGAAAAAAACCACTTGAATATGAGGTCCTGGGGTTACCATTAGATAGCTAAGATCAGCAAGCATGGCGCCCTCCTCAAGCTGCCTGAATTCCTGCCCAGGACCGAACTGACTACTGAACTGTGCCCATGTGACTGGCTTGAGCAGCCGGAGCATGGAGATCAAAAGCCCTGTGTGTGGCTCACCCGGACCCGGCCCTGCACGTGACCCACCCAGAGGCACCACGAATTCGCACCACAACAGCACTGAAGTCGGAGGTTGGGGAGCCCAGCAGTTCTCAGGGACCGGCATCAACACACGGTGAGTGATGGGAATAAGACCCGCCTGAGGGAAAGGGGCAACCAACTGGATGACATGTTGGATTTGGGCAGGACAGCCCTAACTCCATAAGGAAGTGGCTTCAGTTGGTTGCTCCCCTCGCCTAGCAGATTGGTGGAATCTGCTTGGACTGGGCAGTGCCCCTGGCCGGGACCCAGTGGGTCACTACAAATTAATTCCCTGAGCTCAGCGCACACTGACGCAGTGAAGGCCTGCAAAGGTTGACTGGCCCGGAGGGGAGGAGCCAGCACACACTGCCCTTGCTTGAATTTCAATCTCTAATAGCGGAAGGCAGACAGCAGAAGCTCCTAGCCTGCGCCCTCTAGAGGAACGTTAACCAACAAGAAAAGGGGCTGGGAATTGCACTATACGCTTGTATGGAAGGAACCAAAAACATGACAAGAAGGAGAAATAAGAAAAAAACCGCAGCCCCCAACACTGAGAACACTGATCTAGGATGGGTAAATACAAAAGAGATTGAGGGCAGCAAACATGCAACATCAAACACAGCATTAGCAGACATAAAGAGATATCTTCAGGACCTCGTAAGCAGGACCAAAACTGAAATATTAATTCAAATTAAACAAGAGATAAGTAGATTAATAAAAGAAAGGCTGGGCACCTCTCAAGGAGACACAGGCAGAAGAATGAAGGAAAACTAAAGGAGAGAAATGTTTAATGAAGAATACAAAACAAAACCTAGAGTTCATGAAGCAGATTCAAAGAGATTATCAGGAAACTAAAGACTCATAGAAAGCTGGCAAAACTGCTTGAAAGAAACCAAAGATAGACTATCAAAAATTGAACACAGGCTTGCAATGTGTGATCATGAAAGGGAAGCTCTCTTAAAAATAACAACGGAGCAGGCAGTAACAATTGGAAGGCTAGAGGATGACAAAAGGATCTATAACTTAAGAATAAAGCATGTGAATGAAGAAGCAGGTGTCAAAACAGAGGAACTGCAAAGGCTATTCACAGAAATCATTAAGGAAAATTTCCCAAGCATAGAAAAAGGAAATGATATGCAGATGTATGAAGCATACAGAACTCCAGCCACCTACAACCAAAACAGAACTACACCCAGACACATAATAATCAAGATCCCAGAAATTCAATATAAGAACAGAATATTAAAAGCCATCAGAGAAAAGAAACAGATCACCTATAAAGGAAAAGCCATCAAAATCATGGCAGACTTCTCAACACAGACCATCAGGTCAAAAAGAGCTTGGAGTGAAGTAATTCAAGCCCTAAAGGAGAACAACCTCCAGCCCAGACTGATGTATCCTGCAAAACTCTCTCTAGAAATCAATGGAGAAATAAGATGCTTCCATGACAAAGAGGAACTAGGAGAATTTGTGACCAGCAATCCAACCCTAAATACTGAAGGACATTTTAGAGAGAAAAAGAATACAAGCATTTCAGGAACAGTGGCAGAGTGGCTTCAGTGAGCAGGACAGACAGTGGAGTGGAACAGAAAAATAGACAACCAATGGCAGAAACAGAATAAAAGAAATAAGGCAGAGAGATTGGCTGTAATCTTTAGTATAGATAGCCTTGAAATATTAACAGAAAGAAACACAGACAGAGTAGATCAGGAGATAGGGTTCATTGAGATGCTCTATGTAAAGAGGCAGTGGGACCCAAAACAAGCAGTGCACACCATGGGAGTGAAAGGGGAGGAATTGTCTAAAAAAGAAGGCAGAGGATATTGTTAAATGGGTAACAAGATTTAAAATTTACATTATTCTCATCACTCTTCTTGGATGGATTACATGCTGCTCCAGTTTGTCTACTTACACTAGACTTGAGGACATGGTCAGCTATCCCAAAAATAAGAGGACATATTATGGTAATCATCCCTAATTTCCTATCAACTTAATCTGAAGCCCTTTATAACTTACACTGTCTTATTATGACTGATCTTATTTGAATCTGGTTTGTTAGATTGCTACTTTGTATTGACTGATTTTATTTAAAT
>PVJX010050829.1:0-10541 GCA_004027295.1 Dolichotis patagonum | reverse complement strand
CACAGTGAGAGCCTGTCTCAAAAACAAAAACAAAACAAAAATTAAATAATAAAAAGAAGAATTAGACAAGTGGGAGATAAACTTGCACATCAATTTCCTGTCAAGAGTCAGGAACTTATAAAGAAATGAGGGAAGGAGTGGGCTAATAAAGAGGAGGAATAGGGCTGGGGATTTAGCTCAGTGGCATAAGCGCCTGCCTGGCAAGTGCGCAGTTGTGAGTTCGATCCTCAGTACTGGAAAAAAAAAAAAACACAAACAAAAAATACATAAATAAAATAAAGAGGAGAAATAGTCAGGCCTTTTCCAGTGCAGCTTCTTTTCACTCCTTCTGTGGTTATTCCAAGTCACCGAGGCCACTGTCATGGGTGGGGGGCACTCAGCATGCGGGTGGAGTACAAGGGGCTCAGAGGGTTCCGGCAGCCAGCTCGGGTCCAGGGGGTCCAGCCAGCCTGAGGAGGACCAGGGCCTACAGGCTCCTGACCTCCAAGATGGCAAGATCAGCACGGGCAGAAGTGCAGCTGTGTCCAGCAGGCAGCACAAGTGGGGCACATAACAGGCACAGCCGGGGTTCCTCAGCTGATGAGAAACCTCGCATTTAGGAGTGAACTGGTGCCACGCCCTGACGACATGTTTACTTGTGGTAAAAATCCCTGGCAGAGCACTAAGGCAAGAAAAGAATTAATGGGAATTTGTTATCACAGAACAAAAATAAGAAATTAAGTAGTAATTACTCATAGTTAATAGAACTTTTTTGTTGTTCTTTTGTTTAGTCTTTTTTGAGACAGAGTTCCACTATGTAGCCCAGGCTGGCCTTGAAGTCGCTGTGATCCTCCTGCCTCAGCCTCCCGAGTTCTGGGACTACAGGCATATGCCACCATGCCCAGCCCATAACTGTTAACATCAAAACCCCAAGAGAGGATGACAGTACACAGTATAGCAAATATGGGGGATTTCCTTCTATCTTGTCTTTGAAGGCCAATATTGTTTTCACTGTTTTGCTTTGTTCTGATTGTTTTGTTCTATTCAATATTCTGTTTTGATAAGTTCTATAGTGTTCTGTATTTGGTTTGATTTTGCTATACCTGATTGACTGGACAACTACTGTGAAGATAACGAGATATACTATGGCACCTATTACTATTATCCTGGTAACCTTCTGTGAAGTTCTGTACCAATTTCACTGCTTTGTCTCGATTGATTTGTTCTGTCTTGAGGGATGGGAGCTCCTGGACCTATTTCTAAAGACTGTGTGCTCAGTTCTATTTTCAGCAGTGTGTAGTGTTCCCTAACTATGACAGCACGTCTGAGATAACTGACTTAAAAAGAGGGGAAAACCCCAGGAGGTTTTACACAAAAATGTATTAAAATCTACTTATTAGAGTAATTGTGCCTATTAAAGTGATGAAAGAACATTTTGCAAGGTTGCTAGAGACACAAATCAAGTGAGAAAAACTGTACTTCTAAATACCAAGAACAAACAGAAATTATTTAAATTTTCAAAACCGTTTGCTATCACTTGGGTCAAGGATGTCTCTGAAGGGCCGCATGCTAAGGCTTGGACCTCAGCTCGCCACTGTGGAAGATGGGGCCTCGAGGGAGGCTCTCGGTCACCAGGGCGTGACCTCCAAGGGGCTGCAGGACACGGTCACTTCCTCTCATTCCACTTCTGGCCTTGAGGTGAGGGCTCCTTGGCCCTGAGTTCCACTGCCCCAACTCCCTCACCAGAGGCCCAAAAGCAATAGGCCAACTGGCCACAGACCAAGTGGCCACGGACCAATGGCCACGAACCAAGTGGCCACGGACTAAGTGGCCATGGAAAGACCTCCAGAACTGTGAGCCAAAAGAATCCTCTCCTCTTTTTAAGTCGGTTATCTCATATATTCAGCCACAGTGAGGGAACACTACACACCATTGAAAATAGAACTGAACAGACAGTCTTTAGAAGCAGGTCCAGGAGCTGCCGTCTCTCATCCTGTACTCGTTCATCTCACTCTGAAGCATGGTGTGAAGAGCTGAGTCTGACCCCACCTCCCCCTAGCGCCCCCTGCAACCACGCACACTGTCTGCCACGTTCAGCACGACCAAGGGCCCCGCCTGGGAAGAGGCTGAGAAAGACCACAGCCCCCTCGCCTTCTACCCAACGCGTCGCCCCATCCACCTGCAGACACCTCTCTCCCTCGACAAGCTGGTGTTAAATGAGTTCAGCACAAGAGCAGGGCACCAGGTCTGGACGGGCAAGTCTCAGGCTAGAGGAGGCAGCGTCGAAAATGAGGATAAACCCCACAGACATTGGTTGAAAAGGAACCAAAAAGATTATGAGTCAAGATTTTGCTATCGATTTGCAGATTCCATTCCCACACTTACGTGGTGCTACCTACCTAGCTTGGGGCAACTGACATAGAATTCCCGAGAAGTTAGGTGATCCGTGCCAAGAGCTTGGCCTGAACTAAATTCTCAATAAGTATTAGCAATGCAGATGGTGCCCCCCAGGGGCCAAAGGTGGTATTGCAATTACCTTTGAACAGACGGGATTTTCTAATCCAAAAATCACAGCTGAACTGAAATGCTAGTTTTCGCCTGCCACCGACAGACATAAATCAGCATTTAATGCCTCATAAACCTCCTGACACCTCGTGATAAGGGAAGAGAAGCCCTTTAGTGGGTGCATAGTAGGGGTACAAATCGATGTAAATTCTGGGAAATAAATTACAGGACCTGTAAGGCCTTCAGAGTGTTCAGAGGGACTCACCCAAGGACCGCCCTGGGCATTGGGGATGGTGAGCAGAAGCCCATGGTGCCACGGGTCAGTGTCTAACTCCCACCAGCAGGAATTAAAGCCCTGACTGCGGTTCTGTCCGGAACCCTCAGCACTGGGGCTTGAGGACTAGTCAGTAACACGAGGAAATTTTCACAACGGATTTTAGAGTTTAAGAAGCTGGTTTCAGCACAGAGGGAAATCTTTACTTTTTATGTATAAAAGGTGGGATAGACACACTAAACATCACAGGCATTCATTCCCAGGCCATGGGCCTAACCACGACAATTGTCCCTTGGTTGATAAATCAGGTTTCCACATTGCCTGGAAAGAAGTCCTGCAACAAAACTGCGGATTTTAGGAATAATGAGGGGAAAGGGCAGCCCTCGGCCTGCCCTGCGCCCACCGCTCCTCTGGCCAGGACGGGCTCAGTGTCACGGCCCATGCCGGCTTCTCCACCTTCCATCCCCAGAGGAGATCCCAGGAAGACAGATTCCGGGCAATGTTTACACAAGCACTCATGAAAATGCCTATAAAAAGAGATTTCCAGCAAAGCAGGAAAATATTATTTTTGGAAACAAATGGAATACAACAACAACAACAACAAAGAAATTGAGCAGGGCTGGAAACGAAGATGTCCTATTTTTGTGCCTGTGTGTTTCTCTTTTCCCATCTATAGCATTTGCCAATAAGGTAATAATGGTTTTAACCTCAGAAAACGTCAACAGTGGAGCAAAAGCGACTTGTTCCGCGGGGCAGCTGCCTGAGGCTCCAGCCCTGGGCCTGCCTGGCTTCAGGAGAGGGGACGGACCAGAGGCCTTTTTGTCATGCTAACAGCCTTTAACTTAAAGCCTTTTTGCTGCACTGTTTGGGAGAAATAAATGAAAGGTGTTAACCTGAGAAGAGTCATAAATTCTTTCCTGGTGCTTTGTGATGTTTTCCAAATCCTCTACAATAGATTTGAATTACTTGCATAACCAAGCTGAGGCTATAGAAAGAGACAGCTCCAGCCACCTCCAGGGCACCTGTCCAGCAGCCTGGAGAGGTTCCCGTTGCCTCCCACGGTTGCCTAAAACTGGGAGAACAGGGACTTTCATTTCAGGGGGTGAAGCTCAGTGTCCACCTCCCCTCCTAACTCCCGGCCACAGACAATCCCAGGCCTCTGAGCTGATTTTCTCTCCCCTGCTTCTAGGTCACGAAGGAAAAGTAGGCATCCAACTATTGGTCACCAGAAGGGAAAGGACACAGAGGGAGCAATGCACCACCAGCCTTGCCACTGCTCCCACAGGGACAGCCGGGGTCAGCTTTCCCGGCTCCCCAAGCCTGGTGTCTCCCGATCCATGGCACAGACTGGAACCAAAACTCCACACTCAGCCAAGTGCAGACGCTTCAGACTGAACACGCTGCGGCAGGACCGCAGAGCCACACATGCGGCCTGGGTCCACGCAAGTGGCCCAGGACAGACTGAGAGGCCACTAACTGTGGGCCCCAGTCCCAGCTGTCCCCCTCCTCACGCCCCCTAGCAGGGGCTCCTGCTGAGAAGATGGTTCCTCGTACCTCGCACACCCAGCTCCCACTCATGCGTCATTTCTTCCACTTCTTTGCACAGTCACATGCAAATTTGTTTACAACCTTGACTGTAAAGGAATCAAAGGCCAAGACCCTAGTCACCATTAGTTACCATTCTGCTAATCTTTCTCCTCAGGTCCACTGAGCCATAAAAAATAAACAGATAAATACAGTCAAGAATAGGTAACCGGCTGGGAAATAATCTCGGTCTTGTAGGGGTCTATTTTTCAAAGGAAAAATAATAAAGGAGTATAAAAAAAGATGAAAGGGCTGATGGTTTAGCTCAGTGGCACAAGCACCTGCCTGGCAAGCATGAGGTTGTGAGTTCGATCCCCGGTACCAAAAAATAATAATAATAAAAATGAGGAATTTTCCATCTTTAAATTTTAAAAGTGTACCTAAAACTTGACTCAATGCATAAGTAAGTGTAAGTCACTTTTTGAAATTACAGCTACTGAAGCAGGAGAGGGAAAGAGAATTCACTGGAAAGGAAGGAAAATCAGCCCGGACTAAGAGAGGGCGCCCGGGGTGCATCCGGGCTGACTGGGAACGAAGGAGAGACACCCACAGAAAAGCAGGCGGCACGACGGGGGCAGCGGGGAACATCCCGAGGGGAAGGGGTGGCTCTGCGAAGGGAGAGGAGGACATGACCCTCCCTGGGCGCCTGGACCCTTCCCGCCCAGGCTCCGCCCGGGTCAGCCCTGCAGGCCTCGTGGTGGAGCAAGGGCGCCCCCTGGCGACACCCGGGCACTGGTGCTGTCCTCGGCCAAGGCGCACTCTTCCCCCCAGAGGCTGCGCAGCACCTGGGCTTACACACTCGGGAAGGACCCAAAGGAACTAAGATCCTAAAATCCGGCCTGGCGACTCCCCCACCCCTCCAGTGTTTGAGCCTGCACCCACCTGCAGGGGCGGTCACCCCACCGGAGGGCGCCCCCTTCCTGCAACCCCAGCCCCTGGGGCAGCGCCCAGGAGCTGCAGAGGGGTGCAAAGGGGCACAGCACGGCTTGGAGCACGTCCTCCTAGGCCGAAACAGGCCCTAGGCTCATTCCTTCGGGTCATAGAGAGAGATGAACAGATTCCCTTGCATAAGTGCAGCTGCCGCTTTATTAATAACCCAGACACTGTGGCCACAGCCAGAAAGGCCAGTGCCAGGCAACTGTCACCTCTATCCCCTGCTGCTCTGTGGCCTTTCCACTGCCACGGAAGACTGAGGCTGCTCCTGAATGATGCAGTGGTCCTTTATGCTTAGACAAATATTCTTGGCGTGATAGTAAATTTCAAAAATACAAATCTAAATATGCTATTATGGCATGGGATTTTCTTTCGTAACCCACTTTTAAGTCATATTTTATGCACCCGTGTAAACTGCGTACAATCCTCTCTGGAGTAAAATGCAGAATAAAGGCAGAAAATAATGCACAATGTACGTACCCCACTCCAAAATACTATGTGTACGTAATACGCCATATATACCCCACTCCAAAATACTGTGTGTGCACGTGGAGAGGAGAGAGAGAAGGGGGATAAGCACCAACCAGAAACACTCTAGCTGAAGACACGCTCGTTCTCAGTCCAATTTGTGAGTTGTGTTTGTCTTAATTTTCTATACTAACTAGACATTGCCATTAGTGAGTTAAGTAAGACACACATGCGTAAACATCGTGTTCATTAGTGTGAGAAACTGAAAGAAAAAACACGCATATGTGTGTGTATACATGTGTGTACAAAAATAATAATTAAGATAGAAATACTGCTGATTTCTCTGAGTTCACTGAAGAGAAAGATTAGTGCTGGTATTGTCCGGACAATTGAGAAAAATAAATAAATTGACATTGCTTCTTAACTCAGAAAACATCAAGTTTTTTCTTCTGTTTTGTTTGTTTTGTTTTCAAGGCAATGGGTCTCGGCACCAGCCCGTCCTCCCTTCCCCCCTCACCTCACTTATCAGGTGGGGTGAGCCCAGCAGAACCCCTTAACCTGAGCCAGGGCCTCTGGAGGAGTCCAGCGGACACTCAGAGGCCGCCTCCGCCCGAGGAGCTAACAGTGAGTGTCCTGATCCTTCCTTCTGGACATGGGTGGGTTCACGGTGCCGTGTGATCTTCTGCTCAGGGCTTGGATCAGGACCCTGAGCTTAAGTCCTGTTGTTTCTTTTATGTGAAATCTGGAGCAAGAGACTCAACTTCTCCATTTCCTCATCTCCAAAACCAAGATGTGATGATTACACCTCTCACAATGGCTGAGAAAAAGCCAGTGTGATCGCTCGGGCTGTCCACTGTGAAAGCTAAAACGGGCAGACACGGTTTCTGACCCCAGCACCGGTCACACGTCCTCCGAGCAGTTCCACCCCAACTCCACAGATGAGACTGTAAGGGTGGGAAGCAGGGAGGAGCAGGACGCAGGGTCAGAGCTGGCCACCCCCTCTCGCCATTCGCTTCTGACCCTCCCGACCTCGCCCAGTCACTTCCCCCTGCCAGACCTTCTCCCACAGGGGGCGCCAGGGTCCCGCCCCTGGAGAGGTGCTCTCACAGCAGGGAGCTGAGCCCTCGGCTTGTCTCCCTGGGACAGGCTCACCGGCAGGTGGCAGGCAGCCCGGGCCTCCTCCCGGGGAAGGTGCGGAGCCCCTGACTTAAGCAGCCGGCGGAGGTGCTCCCTCTGGTCCTCATTAACTCAGTTCCTGAGTAAGAGGGGAGCAGGGCCACGCTGGGGGCAGGCAAGGAGAAAGCCACCCCCACCCCCGCTTACCCTGCCAGGGCCTCTGCAGGGAGGTGGCCTCTCGTGGGACATCTCTTTGAGACGCCAACTTGGAGTCAACTTTCCTCTGGAATTATCCTGTGTCGGCTGGAGCTGCCGATGAGCTGGCCCTTTGAGCAGGAGTTCGGGTTTCTCTGTGCATCTTTCAACTCAGGTCTGCATGGGGACTGGGGCTCACTGAGAAGGGGCACAGGCGGGATGGGGGTGTCAAGGGCGCTTTCACCGTGACTGAGGAACTCCAAGGACAGGCGTGACCCACGTTAGAAAGGCCCGCGTGGCTCCTTACACCAACGCTGCCACGAGCCCAGCTACATTAGAGTCTGGGCCACTCACGTGGGCACCCAGCTCAGAAGAGCTAAAGCAGACACCCAGGTTCGCACAGAGAACGTGAGAGCTGGGACCTGAGCCCACATCCAGTGTCTCAAAGTTCCACTCTTTGTCCGAGTTGTTCACAGATGTGAAGAAGAATCTCTGCTCTAGAGTGCAGACCCCAAACCCGCCATGGTGGGGGAGGAGGTGGCCCAGGATACTGACTCAGATGGACACCAAGCGTGGCCCACAAACTTTCATGGGGGCGAGGAGTGAGTGCATGTTATCCAGTTACCCATTTGTTCCTCGGTCCCTCCACTTTGTGGCCCTGCTTTTCAAATACCTGTGGATGTTAGGACGATTAAGGTACAAAGCATTGTAGTGTCACTTGCTACCATTGCTCGGTTGCAGTGGTAACAAGCAACCCCCAAATTTCAGGGGCTTGCAACAGCCAGCATTCCTGACTGGCTTGGATTACATGTAGGCAACCGGTCAACCAAGGCTGGGTTCTGCTCTGGTCCCGGGGTCTCCAGGAGCAGCCCCTAAATATGACACTGTGCTGCAGACCTAGCTGCACCGCGCAATCGCGTCAAGCGGCCTTGTCCTGCCCAGTCCTGACCAGAAGCTCGCCACCGCAGAGCCAGCTTCCCAGCCTCGCTTGCAAACAAGACCATGGCTCTCAGCTTCCAGAACCTGGCCAGAGCTCACTCGCCGAGTTGGGGACCATGAAGGGAGTGGACACTGGGGTTCAGGTTCTGAATCTCCTTCTCTACACCATGCACCTCCTTGGTCAATGTCACCTTCCCTCGGGTGCCTTTCTCTGTGCCATTTTGTGTACCGTTTTCCTTCCCACCCACAGGGCCCCGCTCCCTGGGAACAGAGGGAAGCAGATCGGAAAGAAGAGGACACCCGCAGCAGGCAGGCGTCAGCTGCCTGTAAGCAGAGGTGCCCCACAGGGGAGCAGCCCCAGCACTTTTGTAAAATAATGCAAATGCGAAAGCGCCTCCTGTCCCTTCCTCCCATCAGGACGCTGGGCCATTTGAGGCTTTGATTAAGGAGGCCACATCGGGAATAAGATTCCTGTCACCCGAGGAAGACCCCACGCGGCAGTCGCAGGCTCCACGTCGGCATCACAGTCCGTATTCAAGCCGGGCTCCTTTTTCTCCCTTGCGTCTCATCGACCAGGTACAAAAGGATGGTGTTGAAGGAAGACAATCCCTTCCTTCGCCCACGGTTCTAAGCTCAGTGGGTTCGCTCTGCAGCCAGGTGAGAAAAAGTTGCGATTTCCACACGCAGAGCCCCCCCCCCCAATGCCTGCGGCTTGGGAGGTATAATGAACCAGCCTCCGACTTGGACGAGTTCCCAGACCCACACCGCGAGCAGGCTGCGGTGTCTAAGCAGAAGTCCCTGGCTTTCTTTCAGTCCCCAGTCTTATTAGGCTTGATGCTTCTTTATTATGTTTTGTACTCGGTCTCTAAATCCCCCTTCCAAAGCATAATGCTGCAAACACCGGGTCTGCGCGCCCTGGAGCATTGTCCCCTGGTCGCCATGGCAACTGAAGCGCATGAAACAGAGCCAGGGTGAGCTCGCCCCTGGCACCCACCCGAGTCCGTGATACCCCACGGGGTTCCATTCGTGGCAAGCTCGGGCAGCGCCCAAGGGGCACCAGGCTGTTTCCTTGGCTTGATTAAACACCTGGGCTACGAGTTTGGGTTCTGTTTATTACCGCCTCACTTGTGCCGCCCCGGCGCTGACCGCACTTGACAGACAAATGGGCCTCGGGGCTGTCTCCCATGGGTGCTGTGGGGAACCCGTGCCGTGGGGTGGTTTCACAACGGCGTCGCGGACTCTGTGCTTTTACAGCGCCTTTCATCAGTCTGCAGGCTCCCTGGGGAGGCCCCCACTGCTGGGGAGGAGGTAGGTGGGGAGTGGGTCCCCCACACGTGAGCCCTAGAGCAAGGGGAGGAGGCCCTGAGCGCTAGCTCCTTGCCCGACGTAAACGGAGGCCCCGACGCCCAGGGAGCCTCATCCTCCTGTAATTACCATCATTTGCATTTTTAATTCTACTCATCAAACAGCTTCTGTGGAGGGAAACCAGCTTCCAAACATCTCACCTGGCCGGGTGCCTGGGGCCGTTAGCAGGCGTCCAGACAAGACAGACAGGGACAAGATGCGTCCACCCTGTCCACCCTCACACAGCCCGCCCGCGCGGACAGCCCGGGGCAGAGTGCCAGGAAGGCCCAGCTCTGAGGAGACACTGAGGAAACCCTCCGTAACCCCAAAGCCACCCGAAAACCTCTCCTCTGCCCAAGCTGCATCTCAACCGAAGTGCTGAATGCAGGTGGGGCCTGGGGTACACCCCAGGGAGATTCCCCTAAACCCTGCACCCCAGCAGCCAGTGCAGAGGAGACCCCAGGTGCCCCAAATGGCCCATCCGGTCCAGGCCCTAAAGAAACTCACACTTCTCACAGAAGAGAAACCCTTCACTCTTTAACCCGATGGGTCTAACTCACTTCGCCTGACATTACGGTCTCAAGTTTTGAACGTTTTCCTACAAACTATAAATAAATTAAAATGTAAAATAAAAGAGAGATGGAGGACGGAGTCAAGGAGAAGAGGAAAGAGGGAAGAAAGGAAGGGGGAACAGAGGGTGGTGGTGCACACCTGTCATCCCAGCACTCAGAAGGCTGAGGCAGGAGGGTCTCTGTGAGTTCAAGGCCAGCCTGGGCTACACAGAGAGGCCCTGTTTAAAAAAAAGGGTGGGGGGGTGAGGATTTAGCTCAGCGGCACAAGTGCCTGCCTGGCAAGTTCGAGTTGGTGAGTTTGATTCCCTGGTACCAAAAGAAAAAGGGGGGAGGGTGAAAGGAGATCTAAAATGATCAAGATATACATATATATTCCCCAAAACAAGTGTAACTATTACATGTTGAAAATGTACACCAGGGAAAGGGGGGGACTCACCTGGAAACACTGTCCACCTGGATCCACCCTGACCACATGGGCCAAGGGTGGGTGAGGCTGCAGAGGACCTGACCTTCCTCCAGGCCAGACTGGGCCCTGGGCTCGAGGCCTTCACCTGGATCTGCTCCTTCCGGCCAGGCTCTCGCCACCCCTGGTCCACCTCTTCCCACTGCCCACCCACCCCCACCCCGTTTCC
>PVJX010050828.1:0-10533 GCA_004027295.1 Dolichotis patagonum | reverse complement strand
GCCTAGCAAGTGGGAGCCAGTGAACTACACATCTTGTGAAAAGATTGGCTATGTTATTTAGTATGAGCTGCATATGGACAACCATTTGGAAGAAAACAAGAGATAACAAGACAGATAGTGAAGATCTCTGGTTGTCTAGCTTTGAAATTTATACTTTCTTATGTCCCGTTCTGTTCTGTTTTGTTGTGTTTAATTTTACCCCCTTTTAAAATAAAATTTTAAAAAATTTTTAAAAAGTTTTATCTAGTCTATGTTCCAGTACATTTTATGTTTCTGCTTTAATATTTAGATCCTTGATCCATTTCTACTTGTTTAATACATGATGAAAGATATGGGTCCAATTTTAATCTTCAGTATGTACAAAGCTGATTTTTCCAGCACCATTTATTAAAGAGGCTATCTTTCTTCTAGTGAATATGTTTCCCTACACTATTACATTTCCTCTAAATTCATAATTGAATCTTATCTAAATTCAAGCCACTTACAATCATTTTCCATTATCTTGCTTGCCTTTGTCTTCACCACCTAAACATTGTGTTAACTGATAGAGCTATTATATACAAACTAGAAGTTACATTGTCCATGCAGCTTCTTGGTGGTTAAAATATTCCATAAAATATTTCCCACTATTAACACTCATTTATTTCTAACCCTCATTGGTGGACTTTGGTTCTGTTTCTTGGCCACGATTTAAAAAACAAAAGTGAAATTATATCAGTAATAGTACTATAGGTAATTTGAAAATAACACCATGTTTTAAGGCACTGTTGATGTGGAAATCTGTCAATGTCTTTTAGAAAAGCCAAACAAGGTCTGCTGGCTGCTGGCTCTACCCCATACTTATATTTATCTATATATCTAGAAAGCTCTATTAGACTATTTGGATCCAGGTCCCTGTACAAATGTTCCATGATTTTGTCTACCTTTCATAACATTCACTTTTGTGTTTTCTTATTATACTGTTTGGTGCACTTTTGAGATATTGAATTGACTCAACTTTATACGTTGTCATACTGTGAAAAATATATATTTTTTCTTCATCTCAATTTTCTGGCATAGGACGTTCAAAGTCCTTGAATCTTCAAAGTGATGCATGTCTTTTTATGTTCTAATGAGTTGCTGATGTATGGCACCCTCTAGGTAGCTTCAGAATGCAAGCAGGTCACCAGAAAGACCATGGCAGAATTAGAGGCCTGGGATTTCCAGCCCTAGTCCCTATCCTTTGGAGAAGGCAGAGATGCTACAGATTAAATTGATTACAAATAGTCAACAATTTAGCCAGGCATGACTATGTAAACAAGACTTCATAAAAACTCAAAAGGAAGGTTTCACAGAGCTCTAGATAGCTGTACATGATATAGATTCCTGGAGGATGGCATACTCTGTGGGGACATGCTACCTGAACACCCCTTCTTCTTACCTTGCCCTGTATATCTTCCTCTTCATCTGTATCTTGGTAATATCCTTTATAATAAACTGGTAAGCATAAGAGTTTCTCGGAGTTTTGTGTACTGCTCTAGCAAGTTAAATGAACTCAAGGAGGAGGTTGTGGGAACCTCAAAGGGGAAGAAGTGTAATTAAAGCAAACTGGGGCTTGTAATTGGCATTGGAAGTGAGGATCAGTCTTGTGTAACTGAACACTCACCTTAGGAATCTAACGCTATCTTCAGGTAGATAAGTTTCTGTGAAGAATAGGCTGTGCTGTGCTCTGAATTTACTTCCAAGTGTATACAACAGTAGCTTTCAGGCTATTCCCTGCTTAGAGCAGTTTGCCCTGAGTTATTCCATTTTGAGTATAAGTGCAAAGGTAGAACAACTTGATACCTTGTCTGTGCAAATAGATAGTCATCAGATATTGGACACATAGAATTTGTTGAAAAGAACAACCACCAGATGCAAAACACAGTCATAAGACACAAACTGATTAACCATGCTAGTAACAATTATCACCTGTAAATTTGCCCAAATAAGCCAAGGGTACATGGGCACATGGTTTATCAAAACCATGTCCAAGAAACAAGGCTCACAAGCTTATCAGACACACCAGACCAGTGAGTGACACACCCTCTTACCTGATTCATACAAAATGAGGGAAACCCAATAACTTATCATACAGCAGCACACAAAGACCCATTCTCTTCTCAGACCCAGTTCAACAGGTAATGAGCTCTGGCTCTGCCCCCAGACTTCATTCAATTCAGCTCCATCTCACTGCTTGATGCAGCCCACTTGAAACTGCCTGCTGTTACTTTTGGGGTTTGAACAAGCTCTATACTTTGAGCAACTTGATGCCTTGACAGCTCTACCTGGGTTCACAAACTTATGTGACCATATATTGTAAATTATCTTCTTTAGCTAAGAGGTGAAAGACCCATGTAGTAGGAAAGAAGAAAGACCATAAGCCAGTGATGGCTAACCTTATAGCACTTTCAGTGATACACACAACCCGCTGTGTCACACATGCTGTAGGTTTGCCACTATTGCCATAAACTAAAATAAAAAGACACTGAGAGAAAAAGGAAGCCATGACATCATTGAATATCTACATGTGTGCAAATCCAAGCCATCCCTGCTCTTTCCACTTTTACAAAGGAGCCATTATATTGCCCTAACTCCTTTTCTTGTTTTAAGCTAATTGGAAGTGGGTAAAAACACTTTCTAGGTTTCTGTTACCTTCAATCGAGAGTCCCAAATTTATGTTTTTTTCATTTCTCTGTTCCCTCCATCAGCATACCATCCACTTGGTTAAACTCAAAACCGGAGTCATCTACATTTAGCTGTGTATTCCACCTTCTGTCACTCTAGTCTTCCTTTATATTTACTTCCCTGCCATTCATAACCATCCACTTATCCCCCTTCCCAGACTTATCTTTCAAGAAACACTATTTGAAAGTTGGGTTCTTAAAACCATAAAGAAAAGCTAAGTTGTGTCTCCTTCTATTGCTTTACATATAATGATACTTATTAGGTAAAATAATGTCAACCTAGAAAAAGTTCACATCCAGCCTGAATTTAGGGTTCTGAGCAGGATCTCTGAAAGAAACTCCAAAGAAGAGTCCACTGGGAGTCTATTAAACTGGCTTTTTACTGAGTGTTGGCAGGCCCAGGTTAGGTGAGAGAGAACATGAGATTGAGGAAGCAAGAGTAGCTGAGTGACAATTGTCGAGTCGTAACATAACAAGTGATTGCTCCTGGAGCTCAGGCGGCTGGGAGGAGCCACTCCAGGAACAAAGGAGACCAGGCCTGTCAACACAGTTTATTTTTCATCTTTTTTTTTCTTTTAACTTTCTAGGCATCTAAGAGGTAAAGAGGACTAAAAACATGTGTTAAAGTGTCCAGGACAGTGATTAGAATGCTACTGGTGCTTAATAACTTAATAAAGTATAAATAACAAGTGTAAATTAAGTGTGTATTCATTTTTAAATGAATAAACAAAGCTTCTAGAAAGTAATATTAGAGGGTATCTTAATTGCCCTAAGGAAGAAAAGACTTCCAAAACAAGACCAAAAAACATTAACCATAAATTCATAAATTGATGAATTGAGAACCTGGAATTTAGCTCAGTGATGTAAGTGCCAGCCTGGCAAGTCCAAGGTCTTGAGTTTGATCCTGGTGCCAAAAAAAAAGTGAACTATATTTAAAATATGCACTTTAGTTCGTTGAAACATACACTAAAGAGGGTGAAAAGATAAGCCACACACAGGAGAAAGGTATTTATATTACATAAAACCAAAAAAGAGCTTTTAGAATACCTATAATTAAGAAAAAGAAATCAGTGGAAAAATGGCAAAACACTTGAACAAATAAAGAAATTCAAATAAAGCAAAAGGAAAAGTACTCAGATATGTTAGTATAAGAGAAGTTTAAAGTAGAACAAGATACAGTCACACTAGTGATTCAGGTCGGCTTAAAAAAAATCTAAGAGTAAGAATTGATGAGGACATTTCTCTACACTACTGGTGGAGTGAAATAGGAAAAAACATTTAGGAAAGCTTTGAGTACGGTATTTCCTATGAAAGATGAAATTTGACTTGTCCTGTGGGATAACCATTCTACTATTGGGTATATAAAGAAGCTTATTTATGTGTGTTTCCATAGACAGGAACAAGATATTCAGAGCAGCACTGTTTATATGGATAAAAAATGGCTAGCAATCAAAATATATATCAGTAATATCATGTATTCAAAAATATGGTGTAAACTAAGCATGGTGGTACACACCTGCAATTCTAGCACTGAGGGAGACTGAGGCAAGACAGTGAGTTCAAGGTTAGCCTAGGCTACACAGTGAGACACTGTCTCAAAAAGAAAGGTGGTATATTGATAAGTTACATGAGTTGGAGCTTTAAAAAACTTGGATGACATTTACAACATGATATTAAGCCAAAAAAGCAAGAAACAAAAATAATCATAGAGGATTATTCCTTATATTGTATTTCCATATATTGTAATATGCTTATTTTAAAAACAATGGTGACATATTTTGCAACTTACAAGCACTGGATCACAACTTAGCTGATACGTATTTGTGAGTCTTAAAATACCGACTTCTTAAATTCTGTAAAATACAAAAAGACAAGAAAAGCTAAACCATCTGGTTTACAGATATGTGAATCCTATGCGAATAGAAAAGCCAAGATGAATACTATTGGTACAATCTAGGAAGTCTCCCGGAGGTCTAATTGGCAAAGATACCTGCTAATCCTTAATCCTTCGGAAAGATCTGTAGCCTATCAAAACTAAGGATTGAATTTACCCAGCACCATATTTCAGGGCATTTATTCACAGTGGCACAGCGCTTCACCCATTTCCTACTGTTATGGATTGAATGCTTATGTCTCCCCAAGATTCATATTGAAACTCTATTCATATTGAATCCATAGTGGCTGTATTTGGAGATGGGACTTTAAAGGAAGTAATTAAGGTTAAATGAGGTCATATAAATGGGATCCTGATCTGATATGTATTGATGGCTTTATAAGAAGAGGCATTAGAGAGCTTGCCCAGGATATGATGCACCCTGGAACATGGTTCTCCCTCTTCTGGTCCTCCCAGCAAGAAAAAGTCAGTTAGGACAGAACAAGACAGATGTCTACAAGCTAGGAAGAGAGCCCTTGTAAGAAGTCAAATAAAACAGAACCTTGATCTTAGACTTCCGGCCTCTAGAACTGTGAGAAAATAATTTTTTAAAAAAATGATTAAGTCACCTACACTATGGTATTTTGTCATAGCAACACCAACTAATACCTTTCCTCTTTCTCATAATTCCTCTCTTTCCCCATTAAATGATTTAGAATGGTATTTATTCCATGTTTTATAGCTAGTCTGACTTGTATGAAAACATTCAACAAATGCGATATCCCTTCGGTTTTTCCTCCTATATATTTTCACTGATGCATATTAATTTTACAAAATATTGGATATTATTGTGGCATTTTCATATATACATGTTTCGATCATCCTTCCTACTTCCCTTGCTTACATCCACCCTCTCTACTAAACACCCCGTTGTTAAAGTTTGGCTCAGGGAAGGACATTTAACTTGGCCAAGAACCAGAATAGGACTTCTGGAAAAGAAAATCTCTTCTTCCACAGCAGTGCTGGAAGAGATGCTTCTACATAGAATATAACTCAAAAATTATGCATTCTTTGGCGCTTTGGACAACAATCTCGCTATCCAAGGGGAGCCTGCCTTAAGTTAAATTGATTGGCAGAAACCAAATGAAAAAGGACTCCTTGGTAACGTATCATTAGTGATGCTTACTGAAGAAAACTTCAAAAGCAAACAGTCCTATCTCTGATCTTTTCAGTTATGTGAGCCAATCGATTTTGTTGATTTTTAGGGTTTCTGCATTATTCCTGTAAAGTACTCTTTGAAAATTTTTTATTAGTATATATTTGCAATGCACAATAATTACATTCATCTTGGGGAATGGGTGCATATGTATATCACATCTTGACAATTTTTACTCCCCTCTCTTGCTCTCCTGTCTCCTTTCATCCCTACATCCCTTTCCCATCTCCAGAGTCTAATTCCTTATTGCCTACAATCTCTCTTTTATTTTGCTCTTTCACTTATTTATATTTTTGCTTTTTCATATTAGAAAAACCATGCACTATTTTACTTATGTGTTTGATTTATTTCACTTAGCGTTATAGTCTCAAGATTATATTTTCTTACAAATGACTCAAATTTACTTTTCTTTATGGTTGAGTAGTACTTCATGTGTATGTGTACCAAAGTTTTTTTGTCTGGTCATCTGCTTCCATAATTTTGCTAATTGTGCTGCTATAAACATGGTTATTACTCTATCACTGGAACTCATGACTTTCATTTAAAGTATTCTTAACCCATACATATACTATCTCAATTAATTTCCATATTCCTATTCTAAGACAAACATTAGTATCCTTAGTTTACCTGAGACTATGTGGTTAGTGAATGGGGGTGTTGGGATCTGATTTTTGATCTGATAGCTTAGGCTGCTAATTTCTTTTCACTTCAGCAAAACAGAAATCTGTTAAAGAATTTTTTGACGTGGTTCAGGAGAGAAGAGGAATGCCAGATTTTAAAATTCAAAGGTGATGTAAGAAAACAAAGTATGTTATATGTATTTTTTTTTGAAAAAACTAATTTTTAAAAAACACTCCACATCTTAAAAAAGAGGAGAATTTAGAACATCAAGATTATCTTTTGAACTACCTAAGGACAGTTCTTTCTCAAGAGTCTTTGTAATAATGTACTATAGCTTTTACTGGATCTTCTTATATTACCATTTTGTTTGCAATTCAAAAGTGTGTTACTGATGTTACCAGTTATATAATGAATGTTTTCCTCACCTTTGCAACTCTTCCGCTCTTCTGCTTGCTTATCTGAGTTTCTCTGTCATTGAGGTCATGCAATTGTAAAGACAGACACAAATAGAGACAAAGAGAGGCACTTCATTTCTGAAAGACCTTTGGTCCTTGAACAGCAATTAAATGTGCTTTTCTAGAGAGGACAGAATGCAGGATATTTGGATCTGAGGTAGAACAGTCTTATTTTATTACATGATTTTTTAGAACCTTAACACCAGCTTATTTAGAAAATAAACATTGATAAAAATCACATTAAAAAGAGGTAAGTGGGTGAGAATGTCTTTCTTATTCATTGTATACATAAAGCTATAACTCTAATTATGTCCTTTTATATAACAGCAGAAGCAAAGCCTTGGCTTGTAGATTACTGGAAATACATTGAACTGGGCCCACTAAGCCCTTTATTGAAAAGTGTACTGGTCTAACTTAACAGTGCTAGTCTTTTGTGACTTGGAGAAATTAAATTGAGGAAGGTTGTTTGTAACAGTAATTCAAGCAGCTAAAGGAGTCATCTCCTGGGGTGGGGGTGGGTGGTAGGAAGCTTAATTGTGTTGTGGCTGAATTTGGAGTCAGATTTACTGACACTGTCAAAAGTAATTTAAGGCTTTTGCCACAGAAAAACTTAAAGAGCTCGATTCTCACATCAATTGAGCTCTGTCCCAAACGTCTCCAAATTAGAACAAATTCAGCCAGGCTCACCTGTTATTAAACATTTTTTCAGTTTACTTTGTTTGTTTTTCAATGACAGGGTCTCACTATTTTGCCTAAATTGGCCCTGGATTCTTACATTTAAACTAGCCTGCTGCCTCAGCCCTTTGAATAGCTGGGAATACTGGTGTGTCCTACTGTGTCCAGCATCAGAATTTTTGTACCTTTCAAAAATTAAAAACATGGTAATATCATGGTGTGGCAAGAGACTTGTCTCATGGTCTCTCCATGAAGACTTTTCTCGGTTAAGTGATAGAAGTTCAGCTCTACGTGGTTTATGCAAAAGCAGGATTTATCATTATTAGTTTTGCTGGTGCGACTGGGGTAGGATGAGGACAGGGGACAATGAAAACAAGAAGATGAGGTAGGGACTTTGGTCAGGAAAAGATTCCCGGGCAGAGGTGTCCAGTAGAAATATAATGTGAAACACATGTGTAATTGTAAACATTCTAGCAGCTGTGTTAAATGGACAAGACAAATGATTTTTATTAATTTAACAATGTTCATTTTTAACTAAATATATCCCAAATTGTACCATTTCCATATGTAATCAATAATGTAACTTTATTAATGAGATATTTTGCTTTCCTTTTTCTTACTAAATTTTGTATCTTGCAATGACAGTCACACGTCAGTTTGGCTGCTAAGTTTTCACCAAAAATACTTAATCTATATTTAGATTTCATAAAGTTTATAGTTGACATTTTCTATTAACTAAGTTAAGTATCAGTTTTAAAATAAAAACTAAATAATATAAAAATCACATTGTAAGTGGTATTCACCACACTTCAAGGCTTGGAAGCCACATATGGCTTGTGGGGATTGTACTAGATGTCACATGTGGCTAGTATCAATTATTGCAATGACTTCTCTGTTGATTAAGCTTATGTGTCCATCTGCATGAGCAAGGGGGGTACCCAGATTAACTATTTTTTCTTAGTGTGTCTGGGAGAGTGTTTACAGATGAGATGATAATAAAATTTGTCTATTTACTAAAGCAGATGTGTTACCTCAATGCCAGTGGACAACATCCAATTAGAGTCTGAATTGAATGAAAGATGCTATACTGCTTGAACTATTTGTTCTTCCTTTTTTAGATTTTTAAATATTTTTCCAGAAGTCAAAATATTTTTTAATTTTATTAGTACATTTTAGAGATACATAATGATCACATTCATTATAGGGAATTTGTATCTATACATGATATATCTTGCTTCTTTTTTTCCCCATTACTTTCCACTTCTTTCAATCCCTCTTCCCCTCATTTACAAAAGCTTTGTTTCCATTTTTCCCTTCTAGTCTCTTTTTTTTCCCTTCCTTCCTTTTCTCCTCTCCTTTTCATGTTCCCCATCTCATTTGAAAATTTGCTTTCCATTTCCCAATATCTATTATATATTTTGGTTCTTGTTCATACTTTTGGTTTCTCACACCAGAGAAACAATACGATATTTAAACATGAGTGTCCAATTTATTTCATTTAAAAGTATGGTATAAGGTGCATCCATTTAATTAATCAAGCTTATTCTTCTTTATAGCAGAGTAGTACTCCCTTGTATTAAAAAAATCACATTTTCTTCATCCATTTATTGGTTGATGGGCATTTGGGCTGTTGCTAAGATTTAGCTGTTTTAAACTGTGCTGCTACAAGCATAGTTATGTATATAGCACCAGGGTATGATGCTTTTAATTCTCCAGGAAGATATTAAGAAGGGGAATAGCTGGGGTCAAATGGAATCTATAGTTTTAGAGATTTCTAAGGAAATCTCCACACTGATTTTGAAAATGGTTGTACCAGTATACACTCCAACCGACAGTGCAGCAAGTTTCCTTTTTCCTCACATTCTCACCAGTGTTTGTTATTGATTGATATCTTGATAACAGACATTCTTTCTGGGGTGAAATGGAATCTCAGTGTTGTTTTAATTTGCATCTCTCGAATGATTAGTGATATTGAACATTTTTTAATATATTTATTTGCTATCTCTACTCCTTCATCTTAGAAGTATCTACTTGTTTCAGATACCTATTTTTGGATTAGGTCTTTACATTTGGGGGAGCTGATTTTATGAGTTCTTTATTTCTAGATATTAGTTCATTGCTTGAGGAACAACTGGCAAAATTTTTTCCCCATCTTGTGGGTTGTCTCTTCACTCTGTTGGTGGTTTGTTTTGCTGTACTTTTTAATAAGATGAGATCCCAGTTGTTGATTCTTTACAGTATTTCCTATGCAATTGGGATTTTGTTCATAAAATGTTTGCCTATACTAACATCTTCAAGAATTCTACCTTCCATCAGATTTAGTGTTTCTGTTTTAATAGTTAGATCTTTGATCCATTTATATTTTAGTTTAGTGCATGGTGAAAGATATGGGTCTAGTTTTGTTTGGCATGTGGAAAGTCAGTTTTTCCAGCACTGTTTATTAAAGAGGCTTTCTTCCAGGCAGAAGAAATAAAGTCTTTTTTTTTTTTTTTTTTAAACTGGGAATTGAACCGAGGCTTTCTTCCAGTGAAGATGTCTGGTTCTTTTACCAAAGATAAGGTGACTAATTATGTTTGGAGTTGTTTCTGCATCTCCTAATGTATTTCCTTGATCCTCAGGTCTGTTTTATCCCCAGTACTATGCTGTTTTTTTTTTTTATCACTGTAACTTTGTAGTATAATTTCAAGTCAGCAATTGTGATGCCCCTTGCCTCGCCTTTGTTGCCCAGAATTGCTTTTGCTGTTTTAGTTCCCTTGTGGTTCCAAATGAATTTTAGAATTGTTTTATCTAATTCTGTGAGATATGTTATTGGAATTTTGATCAGGATTGCACTAGATCTGTATAACAATTTTGGATGTTTGGCCATTTTCACTACATTCATACTGCTTGAACAGAAACTTCTATCTTCTTTTGTTCTCAGACTAGAATTTACATCATCAGCTCCTCTTTTATCTTTGAACTACATCAGATTTCCTGGATCTTCATCTT
>PVJX010050827.1:0-10526 GCA_004027295.1 Dolichotis patagonum | reverse complement strand
TAAAATGAGGTTCTTTTCCACCAAAAGTTTGCCCTGGACATAAATGTGCAGCACATCTGACCCTTGGATCTTCTGCCACCTGCTCTCAGCTCCACCCCCAAAGTTCTGAGCCCCATGCTGCAGTTGGAGAGAGGGGTGGGAGTCCATTTCAGTAACCTGATTAAAATGTCTTTTTCAGTTGGAATATGTTCTGGTGGAAACCACCCAAACGTCCAACATATGGACCTGGGAAATTGACTCTGGTACGTCCATACAGGAAATTTCACATGGTCGTCACAAGAGGTGGCAAGGGAGACAGGGAGATGCGGAAAGGTAGTCGGAATCTGGCAACATGAAAGGGCAGCTTTTTGTTTTGCAAACCATTCAGACAATATTGGAAGAGCATTTATTATTACATTTCTAATGAAGTGCTAATGGATTACAAGGGATTTTTAGTCCCTGCCCCCTCTGTCTTTTCTAACCTGCACTTTCCTGCCAAGAAACATGCATTACACGGCAGTACAGTGACAGGTTTAAGTTCATCTCCTAGTCCTCATGACCTCAGTGACCTGGGGACCATGACCTGGGGACCATGACTGGGGGAATCATGTTAGGGTTTTGTGAGGATGAAAGAAGTTGACTATACATAGTACATTTTTAGGTGTTGTTACTAACAAAATCACTTTTCAAAATCTTTCCGTTCTGATAAGCCCAGTCCAAAAGCAGACCAACCACCTGGCCACATGGGCTTTGTCTCAGAAGGCCTGGACTCTGACTCAGGGGCAAGACGGCCCACCCCCATCCCTCCCCCTGCCCTCTCTGAGCTAAAGCGAGGGCTGGGATCCACGTTTTTAGGGTCTGTCGAGAGCTGCTCCGGCTGATGACTGGTTTCTGTCTTGTGCGCCAAGAAATAATTTGGTGTGGGCATAATGGCGTATTACTTAAAAGCATGGATCCTGGAGTCGGTCTGCCTGGGTGTTATATGTGTTAGACTTGTATTAGGTAGGGAGATTAATACCACCACCCTCGGGGGCTCAGGTAAGGATCAGTGTCACCATAATGCCAACGGCTTAGCATGGAACCTCGACCAGTGCTGACTCTTGTAGCTGCAGTGCCAGGCCTTACAAATTCATGTGACATAAAACCAACTATTTTAAAGTCACCAATCCAGTACCACTTAGTTTCATAACGTTGTATGGCCACCACCTCTGTGCAGTTCCAGAACGTTCTGCCACCCACCGCCCAAGACCCCTAATCTGCTGTCCTTTGGGATATTTCATCTGAATAGAGTCATTTACGATACAGCCTGTGGTATGTGGCTTCTGACTCTAATTGCTTTAACCATTTTAATTTACCATTTACTATGCATTGGCATTAAGCACATCATCTCCTCATCACCAGCTTTTTCCAGGCTTTTCAATGGGTACAGAGCTGGATTCTAAACCTCAGCAAGTGTTAGAATCCCCAGAGCTCGTGAAAACACAGTCACCTCCACCCTGAGTTCCTGCTGCCTTAGGTTTCAGGTCCTCGGGACGGAGTGGACGGTGGCATCACTGAGGGGAGCCGAGCCCATGTGACCCATGGGATGCAGGATTCCTGACAGGTGGTAGGAGTGAGGTCTAACAGGAGTATGGCGGAAGCAGAGTGGAGGGGGAAGGGTTGTTGCCAGCGGGGCACCCCCAGCTGATCCACCCAGAAGCCAGATGTCCACTGGGACAGCAGGGAGGCTGGTGCAAATGTGCCATCAGCCTGGCATGGCAGATCCCCAGCCAGGTGTCCCATCGTGGGTTTGGGCCACTGTGGTCAGGAGGATTGCTGATGCAGGGTAGAAGGAAGTCAGGCTGGAACCTTCTGGAACCTGACGTCTGTCTGCCTCTGTGTCTGGTTAGGATGACCTTGCGAGGGTCATGGCTGCTGCCTCAATTCTGCCTCCAAAATCTCCGCATCTGGTTCCTTTGACCACTTTGCACCCTGAACCAGACAGAAAGGGAGACCTGGGGGAAGTAGCTCCAGCTTGACCAAGTGCACATGGAGGGCCCTGCCTGCCCACGGATCCCCGGCTCTCTCAGCCACAGCCGGGCTCTGTCCCAGCCACCCTGTGCCCAGGTCATCGACTGGACCAACACCCTTTACAAACTTCTTAAAACAGATTCACAGGCCCCGGCATCGCCTGTGGGGCCCCGGCTCTGAATTTTCAAGAAGTCCTCTTGTTGAACCAAGTATCCAGCCAAGCTTAGGACTTCCGATATGTGGAAAAGAGTGGGCTCTAGGGCCAGAGGGCATGGGTTAGAATTCCAGGTCCGCTGCCTGCTGGCTTTTTGATCATGGACAAACCCACCCTTTCTGATCTGATGCTATGTACTCATCTGTAAAATGGGGACTATACCTGCCTTCCTCACAGGAGGTTGTGGGGGCTGAAGCATGCTCTGTGCACAAACCCCAGGCGTGTGAAACACTCCTGTGCTCAGCACTGTGAATAGTTGCACCCATACACGTCCAGGGAGTGTGTCAGAGGGGCCTGAGTCTTCTTTCTTCTTGGGAAGCTGGGCCTGACCTGGACTGTACCCTCACACTGATTGTTTGCTGATATCATGAAAACCTGACTTGCTTTTCCTGAGCCACGTACACATTCCAGGCATTGTTTCATGTAAATGTCATCTGCTTATTTTTTCTGTAGGGAGGTTTCACAAACTCCACCTTAAAACAAAAATTCCCCGTCCAGCCCTGCTTTATCTGGAGACACCCTTTCTTACACCTGGTGCCTTTGAAGATTTTTGTCCCCCCACCAAACAGGTCCAAGATAGTTTTTCTTTTCACATTGGTCATCTTAATACTTGGCAACCTTGCTATGGTCTCTGTGGGTAGAACAGGCTACTTTTCCAAGAAGTGGGGAGGTTTCAGGAGACTGCTCCTGAGCAGATCCAAGCTGTGCTCTTGGCCAGGCGAGTGGGTAAAGAAGCTTTGACTTTGAAGTGACTTCTGAGGAAGCTGTCACTCCCCGGCAAAGAAACAGGTTTGCAGTACAGCTATAAGGAGGCAGGGAAGGGAAGGGTGATTTTAACAGTCAGAAACCAGAGAGAGGCCTGCTGTGTTTTGGAGTTCTAGTGTTACCCTAAAGGCCGTGTAGTAAAGCCTGGGCCCCTAATCTGTGGCAATATAGGGCATGTGGAGCTTTTAGGAGGTAGAGCCTAAAGAAAAGAAATGAGATTACTGGGGAATGCACCCTTGAAGGGGACATGGCTGCTATTCTTCCTCTCTCTTTGCTTCCTGGCCACCATGAGGTGAACACGTGTCACACATTCCAACCACCATGAGCTGTGTCACCATAAGTTCATAGCAAGAGGGTTAGGTAACCATGGACTGGAACCTCTGAAACCATAATCCAAAATAAATTTTTTCTCTTTTTCAGTTGATGGTCTCACGTATTTTCTTATAGTAACAGAAAGCTGGCTGAGACAGGGCCTTTCAAGAACAGCTATCATCATTAGGCAAAGGCTCAGAGACAAGCGAACTTGGCACATTACCAAATGAACCAGGGTTGTGCACCCGTGGCATGCTTCTATAGCCTTTATCAATATGATTCTGTCATTTTACTGTGTCAGTTTCATTTCTGGGATTTCACAATTGGGAGACCTATGTAATCCTTCACTATCCTTGATCTCTCTGTCTCAGTAAAGGGCCTGTAGTAGTCAGCTCAGGGGCTGTAACAAATACCACAGACGAGACTGGCTGACTTAGCAACAGAAAGGAATCTTCCAAGCTTGAGTGCCAGGGGGTCATGTTATGCTGAGGACTCTTTCCTTGGTGGCAGTCTCCTTACCATGCCCCAATTGCCATCCTTTATCCACAAGTGTGGCAAGAGAGGCAGGGGGCTTGTGGCTCTCCAGATCAGGGCGCTGCTCCCACCAGGCCAGGAGCCCTCTGTCCCAACCTCACGTAACACCAGTGACCTCCCCAGGGCGCCATCTCCCATAATGCTGGGGTTGGAGCAGATTGCTTCTACCTCAGGGCTTTTGCACTTGCTGCCACCTCTGCTGACATTCCCCTGACCCCTCCCCTGCCGTGCCACCACCACATCCGTCTCTGCTGATGCATGGCCCCTCCCTGAAAGGCCTGCCCTGATCGCTCATCGAAACCGCCTCCCTCCTGGAGGCTCCTGAGACTCTGTGTGGTTCATGTCTCTGCTTGCCTCTGAGTAGAAGAGAAACCTCAGGAGAGCTCGCCTCTGTCTTGCTCCCGTGTTGTCCATGTAACATTTGTGGAAAAGAATGAATGAAGGCCACAGAGATCTTTCAGCTTCGCAAAGGGCAGTTCCATGCCCAGTGTTGGAAGAACCCAGCGGAGAAGGAAGAGGCCCAGGGGCAGCAGTAAGAACACAGGCAACCAGCCCTGGCTGCTTAGCTTAAAATGTAGGGAAACAGGAATGAAAACCACCCCTGGCGACATCTCTAATAGGCCATGGTCATAGGCTAATATGCAATGTGATCAGATACATGGTAAAGGCTTAAAAGTATTTATTCTACTAAAAGACGTGTTGCACTAACCCTCCTCACTTTGAAAACACTTGTCCCTGTCAGACATGGTGGTGCAGCCCTGTAATCCCAGCACACAGGAGGCTGAGGCAGGAGGATCATGGAAGAGGCCCACCTGGGCTGCATGGTGAGTTCAAGGCCAGCCTGAACTGTTATGCAGAGAACATGGATCCCATCATTCCTGCCGCTTTCTGAAGCAGTTCTGGAGGTCCTCTTTTGTATCCTTAGGGGGTGTGATAATAAATACATCGGGGGTGCCATCCCACCGAGAGCAGGCTTGTGGGAACCTTGCAGGGAGTGCTCATCCACCTTACTCACTAGATCTGGCTCAGTGTGACCTCTGGCTCTGCCCCAAGGTCAAAATGACAGCAAAAGAGAAAGCCATAGACTTAGAGGGGAAAGAGGGGGGCGGGGAGAATCTCTGCAAAGCTAGGAGCCCGCATTTGGGGAACTACTGAGGCAAAGAACAGGGTTGCTGGTATTTGAGCCCCAGAGGAGCCAGTGGGGGGCGCAAAGGAAAGACTGGCGGGGCTCAGGCATCTGGGCGCAGCGGGGACTGTGACGCAGTGGAGGGCGGTGCCTTCGCCATGCCGCCTGCAGGAGCAGTGAGCAGGCACCTGCAGCCCCATCCCTGCCTTTGACCCACAAGTGCTTGTTAAAATTCTTGCCTCGTGATGACTCATTTCCCAAAGAACACTTTTAGTCTGCATGCTGTTTTCTCAATTTTATTATCTCAAAATTTTCTCAGTTTTATTTTAAGTTTTCCTATTTATGTATACATGTACAGTATTGGGATACCAAGGATCGAACCCACGACCTCCACACTGAGTTATATCCACAGCTCTTTTTTTTATTTTTTTGAATTTTGAGACTGGGATTTGCTTTGTAGCTCAGGTGGATCTTGAACTCACTTAGTCCAGACCAAAGCTCAAACATGCAGTAATCCTCCTGCCTCAGCCTCCTGAGTGTTGAGATCACAGGGATGCCGCGCCACACCTCCTCCATTTCAATTTTAAACAGCAAAAAGTGCCAAAAGAGTGAAGTGCCCCAGATCTGCCGCTTCTTAGACACCCAGAATTCCCATGTTAGTTTTGAGGTTTAGCCGCAGGAATAGGCAGGGTCACAGGGCCCCGAAAGTTCCTGCCCAGTTTCCAACCAGGACAGGAACTTTCCTGGTGTGTCTGGAAGCCTGAGCAGTGTACGGGTGAGCAGAGAATGCGCCCTGCAGGCTTCCGAGGACCAGGGTCATTACCACCACTTAGGCCGCTGACCATAAATGCTTAGGCCTTTGGCCCAGAGAGTTTCCTGGGAGAGTCTGTTATCATCACTGTGTCTGGAGTAGCCAGGGCAGGGAGAGATGGAAAGAAGAGCGGGGTGTGGGGCTGTGCAGTGTCAGCAGAAGGGTCCCTCCAACAGCCACTGTCCGTTCCCAGGCGCAGTGGCCTGTGGGATATTTTCTTGTTGTCAGAAGCCACCAGCTCCACCTGGTATGCAGAGGAAGCAGGGTAACCTGCTTCGTGTTAGCTGCTCTGCCCGCCCAGGATCATGGCCCCTTCTGGCACCTCCACTAGGGAGAAGCACACTTGTTCTGTTTTGCTTTGCTTTTGAAGACAGGATCTCACCTTGCTGGCCCAGCTGGCCTTGTACTCAAGCGATCCTCCTTGCCTCAGCCTCCCAAGTAGCTGAGATTCCAGAAGCGCACCCGTGCACCTGGCTTAGGGAGACATGGTTTCCTAACGCCCGTGTTGCAGCCCAGCTGAAGTAACCTGCCGGAGTTTACCCAGCCAAGAAGGAAGTCACCAGCAGGGAGTCAAACCAGGCCCACGCTGGAACCAGAACTTCAAGCCTGAGGGTGTTGGCACTGTGCTGCATGAACCCCCACCTCCCTGGCCAAACCCATCTGTCCCTTTCCTCCTACCCGGGTTCCCCTGGCTCTGTTCCCCGCTGTGGCCCTTCGCAGCCTGGGCTCCCTTCTCTGGCCTCCCACCACCCGTCTGCCCTGGAGCCCGGCCACCTCTCCAGGCTCGTGCTGGGTCCACACTTGGGGACAAGGCATCTAAGGCTCGGTGAGCACCAGAATCCTGGGCCCAAGGCCCAAGGAGCTGTGCTTTTCAGGCATGTGCTCTGGGGTTTCATACAGATATGGCTTCAGTCACCTCAAGTCTTCTGTATCCCATTAGAAACAGTGAAAAAAAATTTAATTAAAAAAACACAGTTGACGAGAATAATAAGCAGAGGAGACTACAGGGTCCTGAATCTGCAATGTAAATATTTCTCAAGTCTCCCATCTGCACCACTATCACTGTAGTCCGAACGAGCATGGTTTTTTCTAAAGATGCTGCATGTCTTGCAAAGGCCACTCCCACCTTGTGTAAGTGGGGGATGCAGGGGTCTTTGGGTCATAGCCTGGGCACCAATTACTGTTCCCTCTGCTTCCAGACCTCTGCCTACTGCTCAGCCTACCACTGCCACCATGATTGATTGATTGATTGATTGGTTGTGGTACTAGCAACTGAACTAGGGCCTTTGCATTGAGCTACACTCCTATCTTTTTAAAAAAAAACTTGAGACAGGGTCTCACTAAGGCTCCAGGCAAGACTCAAAACCTGTCATCCTCCTACCTTAGCCTCCCAGAACGCTGAGATGATCAGTGTTCCGCCATACCCAGCTTGCCACCCCTTTTTAAAAAATATGTCTTTTGTACTCCAGTGTCATCAAGTAGTCCCGGTAATGCACCCATTTTACAGATGAGGACATCAAAGATCAGAAAGGCAAAACAACTTGCCTACAGCCACCTGGATTTTGTTCACCACTGCCTCTAACAACTTGCTCTCATGCCTTCGCTAATGGTATTGATTCCCAGAGAGAGGTCCCTGGTGGGGTTTAGAGGAAGGATGGTGAGCGATGCCTTTTAACAATGCATTTAATCTCTAGGCCGTAGGGAAAGGAGGCATGAAAGCTGGGTGGGCCCTTGGCAACGGGCACAACCCTGTGTTACCTCCATGGGCTTTTAGCCCCAGGATGGACAGGTGACATCAGCAGTCAGGACAAGCCATCCGCATAGGTTTGATGGATTGACTCAGGGACGGTGCCCCAGGAAAGCTGATTCCTCTGTGACCTGGAGCGTCCCTGGTAACCTCCTTGTCATCCGGAGGTCCCACCTAGGCACACAGCACCTGGAGAGAGACTAGGTCCACGCTTTTCCCCATGATCCCGCCATCCTGCTGCCCATCAAAGGACAGGCTGACACCCGGCCACACAGCCTGGCACACCGTGTTCACAGTGGCCGCATCGGTGACAGCCTGGGGGGACGCTGCCCAGTGCCCTGGAGCAGGTGAGCCACTAACACGCCGTGAGACCACACGGGGCCCTGTCACTCAGGACAGAGGGACAAGGTGGCTGGGACCCAGACAGCACCATGTGCTGTGGGACTCTGTTTATAGACACGTCCAGCTCAGGCAGGACTAACAGGTGACAGGGCAGAGCGGGGCAGCTGAAGGAGCTGCACATGCGGGGGACCTTTGCGGGGTCCAGGCGACGCACGTCTGGATGTGCGTGCAGCTACGCAGATATAGATGGTTGTCAGAACTCGTCCAGTGGTACCTAAAGTCTGTGTTCATAGGCGTGAACTGTATCTTAAGTAACCAGAGTACAGGATGCTGCTGCCCCAGCCCTGGCAGCTCACAGCCAGGGCTGCAGGCAGGGGACCTGGCACCTGCATTCCCAGCAAGCACTGCGATGGCCGGGCACCGCCATCCTCACGGCTGAAGGCTGAGCAGTTGCCTCTTGGCAGATGTCAAGCACTTGTGCATCTGTTTCTAGGCAGAAACGTAACGGGCCAAATCTGGCCCTGGGGATCAAACGCAAGAGCAGCTCCAACCCGAGGACATAGCACCCTCTGCCCCGGTCAGATCCTGGCCCTGTGCTGAGCATCAAAGGGCCTGCCATGCCGGGATAGAGGGCAGGACACACACACACAGGGCTGCCGACGACCCTACCAGGCATTGGGCAGGACCAGAAGGGCTCTCCGGGCCCCGCCTCCCTGCTGCCCTGCAAATAACCACATGGGCTGCGTGTCCTGGAGCTCCCGTATTACAGACGCTACGCTGGTTGGTTTGTACACGTATTCAACTTTAGAAGAGGAAACATCGTGCTCTTCTTAGGAGCGCACGGTCCTCACTTGGCCCCAGGGAGCTGTGCATCTTTGTGCAGGTGACTTAACCTCTTTGATCCTGGAGGTGCTGGCGCTGTTTTGAGGATGAAATTAGTCAGTAGGCTGAAGACACACAGTAAGCCTGAAATCCTCGCCAACTGCTGTTTGCTGTCATAGGCGAGGTCACTTCGCTCAGCTGGGACCAAGCGGGACGGGCAGCTGCTGAAGGATAGGAAGTTGTGTTTCTTGTCTTTCAGGAGGTGACAAGGCACACTCGGGCGAGGCCTGTAGCTACAGGCCTAGCGTAAAGCTGTGGGAGCTCCATCCAGGGAATCTTGAGATCTAAGGGACCATGGCCTCCTCGGCTTCTCTCCCACTAAAAGTTCCAAGCCTGCCCCAGGGCTGGCCTCCTGGCCTTGGCATTGGACAACCTGGAGAGGACGGTAAGAGCCAGGTTGTGTCTAAGCGGGGCGGTAGCGGCCCCACCTACCCCTCTGACAGCTGTTGGGCAGCAGGTGCCCCCCCAAGGTAAGAGCAAACAAGCTTTCTCTCTGTTGACTTTGGGTGCTTATTTTCTGTGTTTATTTAAGAACCGCAATGTGGGTTTCCCAAGCTGCTCTATTTCCTTTGGGTCAAAAACAAAAATAGGGCCGGGGATTTAGCTCAGTGGCTTAAGCGCCTGCCTGGCAAGCGCGAGGTTGTGAGTTTGATCCCCGGTACCAAAAAAAAAAAACAAAAATAAAAAGGCGAACAAACCATCAAGCCATGATGTCCAGCTGGCACACGAAACTCGGGGTGACCGTGCTGAGCCATAGTCTGATAATAGTGCAGAATGTCCCTCTGGAGTCAGAGCCCTGCTGTCCACTTGGGAACATGTCCCTCTGCTTCTCTGAGCCTCAGTTTTCTCCTCTGTAAAATGGGCATGATTGTGGCAGCTATCCTGTGGGGTGGTCAAAGATCGAGCAGTCAAATCAAGGTTCTAGCACAGTGCCTGACACACAGTACACACTCAGGAAGCACAGTGCCCTCAGTACTCAGCCATGTGGCAGGTGCACTCTGAGCTGCTCAAGATCTTGGTCTCTCACCAGCGAGCTGTGTGACTTTGGAGAAGTTACTGTACTTCTCTGGGCTCTAGGTTCTTGCAAACATGGGAGCCTGCATTCCTTGGGTAAATGGTTATTCTGAGGATCAAGACAAAGTAGGTAACTACTGACAGCAGAGCGAGTAGGGAGTGAGAGGCTGGTACAGGCAGGGTGGAAAGTGCTAGTTCATTTCCCTGGGGGCTGCAAGGGGAGAAAGCGTCCCAGCTGGACAGAGGGCACAGGCACAGCGACCATCCGGCAGCCTCTGCCTCCGCCCTGGTGGGTTCATTTTGTGTCTGGAGGCAGTGGTTTATGTCAACAGTCTTGGGGAACACGTGAACATACAGACCTTGCTTAAGCAGATTCCCAACACAAAGATGGAATACACCCAAAAAACAAAGCACGAGAAACGATAATCATCTCCCCTGCTATTAGAATTCTTTACTTCGTAGAAGCTACAGCGGGAAATTCTTCTCACAGCCAAGCACAGCACGTAACCTGCTGCCGGATTGGCAGTCAAGGTGCAGTACTGGGGCTGGAAGTGCGGCTCAGAGGTAGAGCCCCAGGCCCTGGGTTCCATCGCTAGCACTGCAACAAAAAGTCCCTGTACTGTACACGGCCGCCATGCCTGTGGCCAGTGCGGGACTCGAGGTGGTGATGTTTGCCGAGCGCTTTCCAGGTGCCTGACAGTACCTTCCTAGAGCTGATACCTGGGACGTGAGGTCAGCAAAGAAACAAGTGCAGTGATTTCAGGTTCAGTCCTAGCTACATCTCACACCC
>PVJX010050826.1:0-10525 GCA_004027295.1 Dolichotis patagonum | reverse complement strand
ACTTCAGTTGGTTGCTCCCCTCCTAAAGCAAATTGGTGGGATCTGCTTGACCTGGGTCACACGCCTGACCAGGACCCAATAAGTCGTCCCAAACCAATTCCCTATGCACAGCACGTGCTGATGCAGTGAAAGCCCGCATGAAGGTTGGCTGCCCGGGAGAGGAAGGGCCAGCATACACTGCCCCTGCCTGCACCTCAGTGACTGACAGGGGACTGGAGAGGGCAAAAACCCCTAGCCTGCATGCTCCAGAAGAACCTAACCAACAAGGAAAGGGGCTGGGAACTACACTATACACTTGCATGGAAGGAACCAAAAACATGATGAGAGAAACAAATGAGAAAAAGCCCCCAGCCCCTAGCCCCCAACCCTGAGAATATTGATCCAGGAAGGTAAATACAAAAGAGATTGAGGGCAGCAAACATGTGACATCAAACACAGCATCAGCGGACGTAAAGAGATATCTTCGGGACCTCGTAAGTTAAGCAAGATATAAGTAGATTAATAAAAGAAATGCTAAGCACCTCTCAAGAAGACACAGATGGAAGAATGGAGGAATACAAAAGAAGGAGAAAAACGTTCAATGGAGAATATAAAGAAAACCTAGAATACATGAAGCAAATTCAAAGAGATTACCAGGAAACCAAAAACTCCATTGAAAGCTGGCAAAACTGCTTGAAAGAAACTAAGGATAGACTATCAAAACTTGAAGACAGGTTTGCAATGTGTGATCCTGAAAGGAAAGATCTCTTAAAAATAACAAAGAAACAGGCAGTAACAATACAAAGGATGGAAGACGGCAAGACGATCTGTAACCTAAAAATAAAACATGTGAATGAAGAAGCAGGAGTCAAAACAAAGGAATTGCAAAGGCTATTCACAGAAATTATTAAGGAAAACTTCTCAAGAATAACAAAAGGAAATGATATGCAGATGTATAAAGCATACAGAACTCCAGCCACCTACAACCAAAACAGAGCTACACCCAGACACATAATAATCAAGATCCCAGAAATTCAATATAAGAACAGAATATTAAAAGCCATCAGAGAAAAGAAATGGATCACCTATAAAGCAAAAAAAACATCAAAATCACAGACTTCTCAACACAGACCATCAAATCAAGAAGAGCTTGGAGCTAAGTATCAAGCCCTGAAAGAAAATAACCTCCAGCCCTGATTGATGTACCCTGCAACACTGCCTCTAGAAATTAATGGAGAAACAAGATGCTTCCATGACAAAGAGGAACTGAGGGAATTTGTGACCACCAATCCAACCCTACAAAAAATACTGAAGGACATTCTAGAAAGAGAGAAAAAGAATACAAGGATTTCAGGAACAGTGGCAGAGAAGCCTCAATGAACGGGGCAGACAGTGGAATGAAAGAGAAAAATAGACAACTGATGACAGAAAAATAAAATAGCAGAAATGAGGCAGAGAAGGTTGGCTATAATCTCTAACATAGATGACCTTGATATACTGACAAAAAGAAACTCAGGCAGAGTAGATCAGGAGACAGGGTCCATCGAGATGCTGTGTATTGGAAACATAATCAACCTGAAAGAGGGTTTATGGACAGAAAGTCAAATATAAGAAAACAATTCTCTATGTGACAGGGAACCAGAGAGAAATAGGGACAACTCAATCAGCACCTGCAGATAGGTTGAAAAGACAGGACACTTTAAAGCAGTAGAGAACTACTCAGCTATAACAAAGGAAAACCTTGAGGCTTTTATAGGTAAAGGAATACAAGTTGAGATCAAGCCCAGGAGTCAGAAGGTTCAGAGCCAGTTAGGATAAATAGCAAGTTGCTCCTCCCAATCTAAAACTGAGGGAGTTAGTGGGACCCAAAATGTGCACTGCACCCTGTGGGAGTGAAAGGGGAGGAATTGTCTAAAAAAGGAAGGCAGACGATATTGTTAATAGGGTAACAAGATTTAAAATCTACATTATTCTCACCACTCTGTTTAGACTGATTATATTCTGTTCCAATTTGTCTACTTACACTAGATTTGAGGGCACAGACAGCTATTCCCAAAATAGCAGGATATATTATGGTAATCATCCTTAATTTCCTATTAACTTAATCTGAAGCCTTGTATAACTTATACTGTCTTATTATG
The DNA here is from genome assembly GCA_004027295.1 of Dolichotis patagonum. Taxonomy (NCBI): domain Eukaryota; kingdom Metazoa; phylum Chordata; class Mammalia; order Rodentia; family Caviidae; genus Dolichotis; species Dolichotis patagonum. The sequence goes on along the minus strand of PVJX010050826.1, from coordinate 8,405 downwards.
ACTGATCTTATTTTAATCTGGTTTATTAGATTGCTGTTTTGTATTGACTGATTTTATTCGAATCTGTTATGGCTGATAGTATCAAGTCTAAGAGTTGGGCAACTACACTGAAGATGACAAGATTCACTAGGATACCCACACTGGTTTGATTATTACCTCCTTTTGAAGTCTTATAATGTCACCAATGCTTTGTTTTTATTAATGTTGTTATATACTGCTGAGACATCATAGTAACCATTGTAGATCACCTTGCATTGTGGTTTTATATGACTTTTTCATTTCATGTTTTCCTAGGAATTTGTTTTGTTTTGTCTTGCTTTGCTTTGTTTTTCCCTCTAATGCAGAAAGGATAGATATACATATAGAGACTCATGCATGCATAGAACTTATAAACAGTTTATGAGAACAAATTATATAGTGCATAATGAAATGAACAACTACTTTGAAGAAAAAGAGACATTACAGTACCCAGTGCTGATTCTGTAGCATCATGATGTGAAATTCAGCCATACTATCATTCTTTGTTCAGAATGATTTTATCCTGCTTTGTTCTGTTTAAGTTCAACATACATGAAGGTATGGACAGTTTTTTTGAAGAGAATGAGAGACACTATGACAGCCATGCTTAGCTTCCCTATTATCTGGTCTTAAAGACCTAAAACACCTTCCTCATCCTGTTCAGATCAGTCCCGTACTATGTTGTTTCATGTGAATTCTCTGTATGTGAAGATATGGACAACTATTTGGAAGAAAACAAGAATCAATATGATAAATGGTGAATATCTCTGATTGTCTTGCTTTGAAATTTATGTCTCTTACATTGCTTTCTTGTGACCCGCGTTGTTCTGTTTTGTTGTGTTTAATTTTACCCTCTTTAAAATTAAAAAAAAAAGAGTAAAAAAAACCCTCACTTCCTTCTGGGCCACCTCCCAGTACTGCTGCACTAGGAATTAAGTTTCCAATTGTGAATTTGTAATGCATTCAAACCACAGAAATAACAACAAAACCCAACTCCATCCCCATTAAAACCTGAATGTCAAGGTGTACTTACAAGATCACCTATCTGATATTCTCTTAAGAAATACCAGAGATGAGATTTCTTAACCAAAGTAACTATCACGTTTCAACATAACTGAAAAGCACAAGAAAAGAAGTGTAGAGATAGGAGAGAGTTAAGGGGCCAAACTTTATTATTTTACTTTTAGAGGAACAGACTGATGGAACTTTGTTTCTAGCAAGTCACCTTTCAGCTTGCCCATGAGCCATGGGGAATGGGAAAGAATCAAAAAACCAGACTATGCCTCCCTGTGAGCCAGCTGGTGCACAGGCTGAGAGACAAGAGCAGCACACCCCAGCCCCCTTAAGCAACTGGCTGATTCATAGGAATTCAGGCTGAGATAATAGGATCTGAAGTAAAAAAATAATAAGAATAACTTAACACTTGTGTCATTTGATTGACTTTGCAGGCCTAAAGCTGGTAGTCTGAGCATCTATTTGGAGGATAACAATATGCACTATAGGAACTGTGGGACATTTCCTTATGTCTTGTTTTTGAAATTCAATGTTATTTTCTGTTTTACTGTATTGTTTTATTCCTGTGTCTGGTAACCTGAGAAACTATTTTGAAGATAATGATATGCAATATAACAACCATTATTAAATTCTTATTATTTTGTTTTTAAAACCTATATAGCTATTGTTCTTCTTTGTTGCTGGTGTTGTCATTTTGCTTTTGTTATTGCTTATTTAATTTGTTTGCTTCTTGATTTTTCTGGGGTTTTTTTTCTTTTTTCTCTTTAGAATAAAAAAAGAAAGTTCCATTCAAAATTCTGAAAGGAGAGTTTTTAGCTTGAGACCAAAGTTAATAGACAGATGAGATGTTGCAATGTCTCTTCCTATACTCTTGGAAAATCATGACAAAGGGTTGGAAATATTTGTCAACACCCATGGAATCGTGGGCCAAATCATCTTGGAATCAAAGTGTCTGGCCTCAGCTGTATCTATTGGCAGAACAGCTTTTGCTGCACCCTCACTGACAAAGATGCCCCTCTGCCCTACTCAGGCTAGAGCAGACTGCTTTTGGTGTTTACTGGTTATGGAGATGGAGCAGATGTTGCCAAGCTGTGCCCAGGGCCACTGTGGTTTTAAATAAACCTTATAGAAACAGCTATCACTCATACTATTATCCATGGCTACTCTTGCACTACAGTGTCAGACCTGAGCAACTACAATACTGAGCGTAAGACTCCACAAGCCTAAAATATTTACAATCTAATCCTTTAAGAATCAGCTTGCTGATTCTGAGAAAAAGAAGATTTCACTGACTCACTAATTACATACCCATGACCAGAGGACATATCGATATCCTTAAGTAAAGAGAATGCATCAGGAACAGTGGCTGTGTGTAGGTGTTCTGTGAACCAAGCACACTACCTTCAGCAGAAGCTGAAAGAACAAATCAATGGGAGAACCATAGGATGAGAAGCCCTACACATTTCAGGTTTTTGAGGGTGATTTTTAACTCTGGGATCTCCTCGTGTGCTAAGGTACTAGCTTTTCATTTTGCCAAGGAGGAGTCCTGAGGATTTCCAATGACCCTTCCTGCCATAAATAGCCTCTACTCTGGGACGGAAGGATCTGCTTGCTAATATGCACATCTATCACGGGTACACTCTCACATGCTGGGGGAGTGTGTCTCAATTTCATTTAGCATGGCCAACATTCAACCTAGACTGCTGACGCTGAAACAAGCAACCAATTGGAATTACTTCCTACCACTTAGACTAGCTCACTAGAACATTTGCTAAGAATAGCCATATTAATAAAGTTAACTTTATTTAATATACTCCCTTCTTTGAGCTAGCTACTTCAGAATCTATTCTTACATCAATTTTAGACTTTAGAGAGTCTATAATTTGGTAGTGGTTAAGTGCTTTTGCAGGTATTACTTGATACACAATGGTTTTGCAACTCTGTATTAGTTTCAAGAGTCCAGGTCTTTTTATTCAACTGGATTTTCACAATCTTTAAGCCCCTATGAGAGCATATCAAACAATTCCAGATCCCCTTGTGTCTTTAGAAGTCAGTTGCTTACTGCAATTCCTGATGCCAGTTTAAGTATCATGAACGGTTCTGATATGAAAGCAACAGTTTTAATTCTGACTGATACAGGTAAAGAAGAACATTATTCTGATACTCCATTGCTCCCAGAATTTCAGGAAGGCTGGAGAACAAGGTTATGGATATGCATACCTGCTGGTGAGGAAACTCTTTCCACTATCATCAGATTAGAAGCCAAAGTGCCCTCCTGGGCTTACCAGCTGGTTCCTGGACATCTGCTGGAGCACCCAGCTGCTACTGTTCCTCAAACTCTCCCCATGCCATCACCCCTCAAGGAGAAGCCTCACAAACTCTCCAAGTCTGCAATGCACACTTCTCATTTGTAGACTGCCGGTTATATCCCCTCAGGCTTTCTACATGAGAATTTTAAAGCTCACATGGAGATACTATAAAAGTCAATAGGATCTACCTGTCCCCAAGGCTTGTAATGGGAGAAATTCCCAAAAACATAGGAAGTAAGTTCAAGTGCAGGGTATTCAAAAAGCACAACCCCTGTGCATAGCAATGTGTTTTGTACATGGCCTAGCATAGCATGTGATGGGCCGTTCATAAATATTCATGGAGAGTCAGCACATTTGCACTGAAAACTAGAGGACAGTTTCTTTCTTTCTTTCTTTCTGTTCTACTTTTAGACAAGTACAAATATTTTTTCCTCTGAGCAATACAGGCTACTATTTGTTTGTCTTCATGTAGTTTCTTGATTTTTCATGTACTTTATTATTATTATTTTTTACATTAGTACACGTTTGCAGTACAAAATGACTACATTCTTCCTGGGAAGTTCATGTATGAAACGTATCTCAATTTTTCTTATATCCCTTTCCCCCATGTTTTTTAAGATCCTGGCATCTTAAACTGCAAGAAACTGGAGAGATGAGCAAGACCCACTGACTACTCACAGTGACCATTTGAAAAATCCTGATGTCTGCCTATGAAATATATCTGTCTGTCTGTCTGTCTGTCTATGGAATGGCATCAGAAGAGCTCATTGGCATATTTGGGCATCATGCCCCAGAGCAAGCCAGTCTACTTCCTGGACTTTCTAGTTGTTACTTGATCTTGCTTGTACATACTGAGTTAAAATTCAGTTTACTGCCAATGAGCCAGAAGCAGCCATGGGCAAGGAGGGAGGAGAAACAGGAAGCCAATTCACCCTTCCCATGAGCCAGCAGTAACTGTGGGCCAGGAGCAGAAACAAAAAGCACCCTTTCTGTGAGCCAGCAGGAGCCGTGGATCAGAAGGGAGAAGAAACAGGAGGCCAGTTTGCCCTTTCATTGAGTTATCCAGCACATGGCTGGGAGACAAGAAGAGCTCAGGCCCCAACCCCAAACCCCATAGGCAATCAGCTGATCCAGGGGAACACAGTGGATAGCAACTGAGGATAGCAACAGTGGATAGCAACTGAGGCACAAAAACAACTTAATGCTTGTATTGTTTGAATTTGCAGGTCTAAAGCCAGTATTCTAAGCATCTATTTAGAGGATAAGAATATGAAATACAGCAACAATGGGGGATTGTCTTCTATCTTGTTCTTGAAATCCAGTATTATTCTGTTTTGTGTTTCTCTGTTTTATTATATTCAATGTTTAATTTTGATTGGTTTTATTCTGTTCTTTTTGTTTGATTTTATTATGTATGATGGTATAGACAGCAATTTTGAAGATAACAAGAGGTATTATGGTAGCAATTGTTGATTTTCTATTATCCTGTTTTGAAGTCCTGTATCACTTTCACTGTTTTGTTTTGATTGGCTTTATTCTATTTTATTTTGTTTGGTTTTCTCCTCTTTAAAAAAAAAATACAATTCAGTTTCCTATATGCTAATTGTGCTCTTTAAAATTATGCAGAACAAAATTTACTTCCTCTTTCATGATAGTGACTTCTAATACAAGGGAAAAAATTATTTCCTCCTCCTCTTTACCAGGCTACACAGCCCTTATCCCCTCCACCCTTCTTAAGTGATGGATTCGAGAATCTCAGTATTTGTTTGGCACATTCTAGGGAACCACGAAACCCTCAAGACTGTATTTGGTGAACTGATTTGAACCAATGTTTGACCAAAATATTTAAAACATTTAAAAATATATTCATCTCCCATTTTTATAGGACTGTAGTCATTTTGAATTCCTATAGCACGAAAAGTACTGTACTTTGCGTGTTGTTTCAGGAAAAAGAAGGAACTCTTGACAGGGCTGGACATTCCTTCCCAAGTACATTTCATTTGGCTGTTCTGATCTACCATCACTCCAGGCACAATGGCTTCTCAAAGAGATCAAATCTAATATTTCTCTTCCTACAGTAACTTCATAGCTTGAGAACTACACTGGAAACCTCCTGGAGAACATTTGGAGAGACTGCTTGGTTAACATCTTCAACAAGCAAAGCCTTTAACATATCAAAGGAAACAAAAAGAGGAAGGAAAAATGGAGTTATGTGAATGGAAAGCACCAAGAGAAAATACACAATATAAAATGACTCTGTCCATCTGTTTTTGTCCTGAAGTGTTGGTTTCGAGTGATTCTTGGTTTTCAAAGTTAGAGGAAAACAATGAAATTTTAACATCTTATCAAATGAGAAAAGAGACGATGAGCACCAGTTGGAAGAGAAGATAAATTTGTTTATTATAATGCAGTTTTATAATTTTACAGTTGACTTCAGTGACTGCATGCTCAAAAAGGCCCAACTCTCTTGAAGATAAATACATCTAAAATAAATGAATCTCTTCAAAGACTTAAAATGAGTTGGTGACCTAAACAGGACTTTGGAAGTCTATTGCCAAAGATTATCTGGCTTTGGCCAATAAGTAATTTGTACTTGATTTATAATCATTGGTGTTATGCAAAAAATACCATTCATGGAGACTCAAACCAGTCTTTAAAATTTCTGGATTAAATATGCAAACATTGCTACCACTTCTAAAATGCATTCCCAGTGTCAGATATTGTTTCAAGAGATATAGACAGATATAGATGATGACATAGGTATTGGTATTGATCCATATTCACTCATTTAACCTAAGACACAGAAAAGAAATGTAACTTGCCCAAAGTCATAGAGGAAATAAGTGGAAAAGCTGAGGCTTGAACTCTAATTGGCTGATTCCAGAATTCACGCTGTTAACCATCACTGGTCTTCCTTAACTGTGAGTTGTACATCTGCAAATTCAACCATAAAAAGACAGAAAATATTCAGAAAATAAATTGCATCTGTGTTCAATAGAGATGGCTTTCTCTGTTGTCATTATTCCCTAAACAATTCTGTATAACAATTATTTACATAGCATTTACATTGTACTGCATAGTATGAGTAATCTAGAGATGACTCACCTCAAGCATAGAGGAGTGTGTGCATGGGTTACATGCAAACTCTACACAGTTTTCTATCCAAGACTCGGGTACCCAAGGATTTGGGTCTGTGCAGTATCCTGGAGATACCCAGGCATAGTGATCACGCCCTCTGTCATGCTCCAGGTTTGCTGTCATGCTCCAGCAAACCTAGGCAAATCCATGGCAAAGGAGAAGCGGCAGGCTGGCCAACTGTTTCAGTCCTAAGACAAATGACTGAAGCTAAAAAATAAAACTCATCAATAGTGAGGTGGGCGTTTTGGTAGTGCTGTAGGAAACCTGTGTATCATTTTCCTTGGCCACGCTGCACAGCCAGGAGAGGCAGCCAGGCTCTCCCAGGCCCAGGCCCGAGTACTCATCCGTACTGCTTTCAGGTTGCCAGCTAATGACTTTCAGTATTTCAGATCCAAGACACATGTCACTCCGAAGTTTCTCACAGAGCCTCAAAAATTGACAGTGGTTGGCTTAAGGTATACATTAAATAACAAATTATCAATCTGTCACTAGGGTATATTTTAGAGATAAAACCACAAATGTGCGCCCAGATTTGTCACAATGGCCAGATCAAAAAGGCACCATATTGGTACAATAAGGCTTTATTCTTTGCCTGGACTGCAGCACACACCCCAGTTCCAGAAGGCAAGACGCACTGCTGGCCGCATAAACACCACGCGAACTCGGGACCGAGAAGGGTGAGAGCTCCTCAATCTGCAAGGGGAAGGGCTGACATCAGTGAGAGTGTTGAAGCATTGGTTACAAGCTTTCTTTGTCCATGGGAATTTTTTGACAGAAAAGAGGACAATAACAGAGAAAGATTACAGTTTCAAGCTTAAGCCAACAAAATGGGCCGGAGAGACCTCCCTGTGACTTGCAGCATGCACTGCGAGCATTCCATGTGTCCGACAGCTTGTTCCGGTCAGCTGACCAGGCCTCCACTCCTGGCCTCTCCCCTTAGTGCTCCGCTAAGCTCACACTGCACACCTCTGCTGCATCCCCCTTTAGAATGCAAGAAACTAAAACATCTCCTTAGGGCTGGCTCAGAACTTCTAAGAACTTAAAATTACCTAAACTCACCTGACTCTTGAACTCAACATTCTTTTTCTCCACTCTCTGATTACTTACTCAGATTATTGGCAAAGACTAGTTTTAAGTAATTTTGAGAGCACTTTTCTGAAGTCCCTGCTGCAATCCCAGATGTATATCTCCGATGTATTAGTCCTTTAGGGCTGCTATAACAAATTGCCTTAAACTGGGTAATTTATAATTAAGAGAGATTTACTTTTTAAGCTTTATTTTGTTTTTAATAGACAAGTAATAATTATGCAGATTTTAAGGGGCTAGTGTGTGATGTTTTGATACAGACTAGAACTTTTTACTCCCTAAACTGTAATTCTGTGCATGGGGATCAATATTTCGTCCTCTCCCTTCCTTTCTTTCCTTCTTGGCTTCTGTCAACACTATTCTGTTATAAACTTCTACAAAAGCAGCTTTTTGAGATTCCATAAATGAGGGAAGTTATGTCATATTTGTCTTTCTGTGCCTGGCTTGTTTCATTTAACCAAATGTCCATGGCACTGCATTTAACCGCTTTGTCCATGGTATTGCAAATGATGGGATCTTATCCCTTCCTATAGCTGGACAGTAGTCTCTTTGTATTTAACTGTTTTCCTTAACTACTCATCTGTTGATGCCACTTTTGGTGGATCTGATATCTTAGTTATTGTAAATGGTGCCGCAGCAAACATGAGACTGTCGCTGTCTCTTCAACATACTGATTTCATTTAGATAAATAGCTAGTAGTGGGCTTGCTGGATCATAAGATGGTTCTATTTTGAATTTTTTAGAGATTTCCATACTGATCTCCATACTGGCTGTACTGATTTACATTCTCACCAATAGTGTGTTAGGATTCTTACCTTCCTTCATCCGTGCCAGGATCTG
>PVJX010050825.1:0-10535 GCA_004027295.1 Dolichotis patagonum | reverse complement strand
CACTGCTGTTCCAAAGCACAAAAACAGGAAGACCTAATGTTGCTTTGTCAGGAGACAGACTGTCATTCCTCAGAAATTCAAACAGTTGTGTGTGAGATTTTTCTAGTAATGACATAAAGTTTATTTTCTGCTCTTGTGAACTGGTATTTTCTTTCATTTGTCCTCATCACCTTTGTTATTCATTACAGAGAAGTCTGCCACACATTTAACTGTTGCCAACAAATGATAAAAGAATCAGTGTTGGATGGAGGAATCTAGCACTCACAGACAGAGATCAGAGAAAGTGAAACTATTTTGTTCTAAATTTTTCCTCAAGAATTAGGTTATGCATTATTAACAAGAACAGAGGCAGTGTTTTTATAACAAAGATAAATAGAGAAAATAATAATGGACATAAACAGTCCTTCTACTAATCAAATTCTTTTGTTTGTTTGTTTGTTTGTTTGGTACCGGGAATTGAACTCACGACCTTGTGCTTACCAGGCAGGAATTTATGCTGCTGAGCTAAATCCCCAGGCTACTAATCAAATTCTTATAGAATATATTCTCAAATTATTTCTAGGAAGCCATGGGAAAGGTCCATTGTCTTCAATTTGCATTCTTTACTGTCAATATCACTACAGCCTAACTTTTCTTGTGCTCTGATATGAGATTTCTTAACAGCTGGAGCAGATGACTAACAGCTGACATTATGCAGAAATTCATAAAATTAGTAGTGTGAAAAGACAGATGAATATGACAAAATGCTAATTCTTATTTTTTAGGAATAAAGTTAAGCTTGGTGAAGAAGATGCTTCAAAAGATAAGCCTTATTAAACAGTAAATAATTTAAAACAATTTAAATAAACAAATGCAGATAACCTTAAATTATACTTTGAAATGCCTTATTATGATTGTAGAAGAAAACTGAGAGTATTTCATGAAGATTCATAGTAGAAAATTCTTTTATAATGAGTGCAAATACAAATTGTAAGGCTATTCTCTCAACTGACAATATCTTCCCAGAGAATTGATTTAGGTAGTACACGGAAGTCACTTAATTCAGAGGAAAGAATGCTTGAAATTAGTTTAGTATTTCAAATGAAAAATCCATTAATTTGATGAGGCAGTAAATTAAAGCAGCAAATACACTTATTTCCACTTGCACTGGAGTGTGAACCATGCTCTGAGCTGCATTCCTTAAATATAGACTCACTTACCTTCTGAGATATATGGAAATGCCCAGTGCACCTGAGAAAATCCACCATATTTTAAAGAGAAGTTTTCACTAGCTCATCTCTCACAAGGTCTATAATTTTAGTGTCAGCAGAAAGGTGGCAAGATCCCATTGGGAAGGACAAAATAAATGAGTCAGGATTGGAGCATTCACCTGTTCATTAATATTATTTTATTCTCCCTGGGATCACAGCCATCTGAGCAGAGTTGTTCTTAAAACTTTTCTCTAAGTTCCTTTGATACACATTATCAAGGGTCACAAGTGACACAATCATGTAGCTAACATTAATTCCATCCTTTTGACAGGAAGTTCCAATTAGTTCCAACACAATGCACATTGTATAATAGTTGTTCTATGAACTAAGAGACTCTTGGTAGTTCCTGTGAGTTCCCAGGAGTTCTCAAGTTGGTCTCCTAACAATATTTCATAAGCATCTTCAAAATCTATTTCCAAATGCAGTCTTTGGCCTCCTGGAATTACGAGTCGCATAACCTATGATATCCAAGCTTTTAGATTCAGATTCCACCCAATGAGATATATTTAACTCCGAATTTCGAATTTAAAAAAGAAATTATGTGATAATCGGAAAAATAGAAGCAGAGCAAACGGTTGATGGTTCACATAATTAATCATATGCAGGCTGGACAAAATTGAAGCTAAAGAACAGCCTGAGTTTGTCTCCATTCTAGACAGAATCTCAATGATCGTCCCTCATTTTCACTAAGAGGTAGGAAGAGGCAATTACTTACTCTGAGAAACCCTTTATGCAAATATTTCTCAGTCACAATACAGTTTACCAAAACTGTAGACAGATTTGTGGAATATGGAACAAAATGGAACCTCATGAACCACTAAATACACATTAAAAAAAATAAAAACAAGAACAGTCTTTAGCGTGAATTATCATGAATAGGCCCAAGGAGAATCAGAGATTACATAAATAGTCCTTCAGGATATATATGTTAAAAATCATTCAGTACTTAAAAAAGTTTTAAACATAAGGTGTATGGAACTAGGCTTTGAAGCATTGCATCATACCAGCAGTGAGAACATGAGAAAGACAATGCAGCAAATCTTTGGAGAAAGAAAGGGCCCAACTTGTCAAACATCAAAAAAATACATCAACCAAGAAAGTTGAAATTTTCTGCAAAAATTAGAAGCAACTAATAGCTCAAACTACTGTGAAGATGCCAGAGTGCCAAGTAGTAACAAAAAAAATCTCTTAGAAATTTGGAGTTCAGAAACCAAAATATAGTGGTGTAGGGAAGAGAAGGAAGAAATGCATCCCTGGGATGCAGCAAGGATCTGAAGTCAGAGTTGCAGTCTAGTAGGAGAGCAAAATAAGAGACTTCACTGCAGAAGAGAGAGGTGGCAAGTGGTGCTTTCTCCCTGAGCCCTGATTTACGGTTTTGGAGGGTCATTTTGAAACTTTAGAGGCATAATGACTACTGGCTAGCCAAGAGGCCTCCATGAAGAAATGTACCAGCAGAACAGAGCAGGAAAAGCTGTGGACTGCAGTGGCTGTTGAGTGATTCTGGCCTGGTGTGGGAGTCCCCAGGAAGATGTGGTTGACTGGACACCATTTTGCACAGAGGCCAACTGAACTCAGTACTAGGAGAAGCTTTGGTTTGGCTCTATCTAGTGGGTCCTAGTGTCATGGTGAGGCACAGCTGAGGGAGACACCCAAGTTGTGGAAGCCAAATTCAAGCCCCAGAAAGCACTCAAAGTGTTGCCAAGTCAGTAACACAGGTTACAGCCTCCCAACCAGAAACCAGATGGAACCTGAACTTCAGTGGAGGGAACAGTGCAGACATGCTGGGATTATCCACCGCCCTGCCATACTGCTGCCTTGCTAGGATTAATCACCATGGATCTGGGCTTTGTCTGCTCTCTGTCTACCAGTGACAGTAGAGACAAGCCTTGAAATGGACTTGGGCTTTTTTTGTGCATTTGTATTTTATATTCTTTACTTTTGTTCTTTTTCTTGTTTGATCTTGTTTTTGTGATTGTGAACATTGTTTCCAGTTTTTTGCTGTTGCTACTTTGTTCTGTTCTTGTTTTTGTTTCTTCTTTCTTTCACTCCCTCCTGGCTTCACTGGCTTCCCAAAGCTTGTATAATGTTTTGTCCTTCAGCCTTGCTTCTAATCTCTTTGTCTTCTTCCATTTTTTCTCTGATTTGTTCTACTAACCTCTTTGAAATTTTTTTTTCCTAAAGGTACAATAAAAAATTTACAGTATTCAATTTCCTGTACCATTTCAATTTTGTTATATAACAATAAAATCTTGTTTGTATATTTAAAGATGAGAAATTGTTACTACTAATGACTAGTTTGTCATTTGATTCTAATGTTATTTCTAATTGTACTATGTTAACAAAGGTGACATAATTGTACTATTCAGTTGTTGTTTAGTGTATGCAAAGATTGAAATTTCTGAAGGGTCATAAAAAATACTGTGGGTCATCACCAAAGAACCAGGGGCTAGAGCAAATAGTAACTTATCCACAATAAATTGAAGGTGTAGAAACTTGTGACATACTCAAAAGTCAAAAGGTGCCTACACCTGGAAGACAACTCTGAGAAGCAGTCATTTCCAAAGTGTTCTGAAAACTAGTAATAAATCTACATACCATAAACAGTTTATAGGCATTAATGCAGAAATGAACAAAAGCAAAATAGAAAATGACAAAAACTGAAGCAAGATACAACACCAACATTTTAGCTCAGCAAAGGCGAGCCCAGGTGGTAATGAGCTGGAGTAATTTGCAAGCAACCCCCCTGGACTCCCTGAGTTGCTAATAGGGAAGGTAACAAAACAGATGAATGAGGCTCCAGACAAAATCAAATTACAAATAATTTCTAAGCTAACTAAAGAGATGATGACAATAATGAGGGACATGGATAGTAAGTTTAGAGTATATTAAGATTTTTAAAAAAGAGGAACAAAGGAAAATGATAGAACCATTAATGCTCAACAGAGGAAAGTAATAGAAACTATGAAACAGATTCAAACAGATATCCAGGAAATTAAAAATTCTACTGAAAGCATATGTAGCAAAGTGAACCAATGTGAGAACACAATATCAGATCTAGAAGATATGGTTGCAGCTAGCAATAATGAAAAGAAAAAAGTTTCTTAAAAAAACGCAATTATGAAAACTCAATCTGACAGCTATTAGATAATGCCACAAATAGCAAAAAATTGATCAGAGTCAATGAAAAGAAGAAACCAACAATGGCATAAAAAACAAGTTCATAAAAGTAAGGGTATCAATTGAAACAAAAATGAAAGATGTGTAAAATGCAAAACCAATTTTTTGTAAGCAGATAAGTCATAGGTGTTTGCTATATGGAAGTTCAAAAAGAAATGAATAAAATTGATTTAAATATGTGAAAGTATCCAAAATATCTTTTTCTTTGCTTGACTTCTTGGTTGTCAAAGTATTGCTTGAATCAAAAAGAATATTATGCAAAGTCAAAACTCAAAACTCAATAGAATTTCTGTTCACTAATAACAAAGTCACTGATAAAGATATTGGGGAAATAATACCCTTTTCAGTAGCATAAAAATCAAAACATCTAGGTATTAATCTAATCAAGGAAGAAAAAATCTCCACAATGAAAACTATAGTACTCTGGAAAGGGACATTAAAGATGATGTTATGGTTGATACACTGTGTCAAATTCAGAAGTTTAGAAACCTAACTAAGAGACTCAGCAGGGATTTTTACTTTGTAAATATACTCATTCAGTGCAAGAGGAGGGTATGGAGACTTTGTGAGTGCTACATCTGCCCTGAGGAGGGGGGATGGGGACATCCTGCATACAACATAAGGGGGGAAAAAAGACTTTCTCTTTCCCCTTTTTTTTGGCTGCTTTTGCTAGATGCTGCCATGAAGTCATGCCCCTGTTCCATGTCATCCTGCTTGGAGTCAACTGGCTATGGACTGAAACCTGCACAAAAGTGAGCTGAATAAACCTTTCCTTCCTTCATTTTGGATGATGGGCATTTTGTTTCCTGCAATGACAGAAAAGTGACCAAAACAGAATTTGGTCCTATTCCTATTACCAGGAATAGGATAGTAGCTGTGCCTATACATGATCATGTGATTCAAGAGCCTTTGGGGTGGTTTGTGGCTTGTGGGAAAAGTTTGGCAAGGTTTGGAGATGTTGCCTAAAAGAGTGGCCCTGGAACACCTTAGGCTGTTCTGTATGGGAGATTCTGGTCAGAGCTCACAAGAACAGAAAACCAGTAAAGCCCAAGCTCAGAATGTTTCTGCTAGGAAGGACTGGACTGGGTGGTGGACTCCTGATGATGTGTGTTATGGCTTGACAAAAAATTTGTCTGCATTTTTCTTGTGTCTAGTGTCTTTGCCTGAGACTAAGGGCAGCAGACTAATTAATCAGGCAGAGAAATTTCAAGGCAGTCAAATGTTTCAACTGTGGCATGATTACTGTGATTTTGCCCAGATTTGCATTGCAAATCAAGAGCAAAGAGACCAGCAGTATGATTGAAAAACATCGTGAGTTTGGCCAGAAAGGAAGCCCCAATAAAGCTGAGGACTACAAAAAGGAACAGGAGAATAAAAACCATGATTTGAGGACATCACAAAAAGCAGCAAGTCTCAAATCTTTGAAGCCTCAAAACTGCAAAAATGAAAGACTTTGCTTTGAGGTAAAGTTGCAGAGCACTATGTTCCAGAATGATGGTAGAATAAGAAATTTATTCTTCAGAACTGAATTTAGAGTTCCTAGCATTCCAGACCCTCAACCCTTACAGACAAAAGAAAGGAGAACTGACTACTGCTCCAGCTGCCTTGAAGTGTTGACCCCGTGTCATGCCATCCTGCCTTGGAGCCAACAGATTATGAACTGAAACTTCCACAATCAGTGCGCTAAATAAACTTTTCCTCCCTTCATTTTGGGTAATGGGTATTTTGTCCCAGTAATGAGAGAAAAGTAACCAAGACTAATGATAACAGAAAATATAAAGATATTCCAAGTTTGTGGAGAGGCTGTTTAAATATAGTAAGTATACCCACACTTCTGAAAGTGCTATGTAGATATAACACAATCCCAATGAAAATACCAATATTTTTACTCTCTGAATGGAGAAAACAATCCTGAAATTCACATGGAATTAGTAGAGACCTAGAATCACTAAAACAATTCTGGAAAAAAAAAAACCTGGGGGAACCAAAATTCTGGACTTCAAGTTATGTTACAAACATATGATAATAAAACTAGCTTGGTATTAGCAAAACAAACCAAAACAGTCTCATGGATCAATAGAACATAATAGAAAGTACAGAAAATGCTCCAGGCACACTCAGCTATGTATTTTTGTTTAAAAAAAAGGCATATCCCTTCACTGGAGGAAAGACAGCCTCATCAATAAATGGTCCTAGGAAAACTGGCTATTGACATGCTGAATGTTAAAGTTTTATTCTCTTGCACCATGAAACTAAAATCAAAATTGATCTAAGATCTAATCATTAAATTGAAGCACTTAATACATAATATGATGTAGGTAAAACTGTTGAAGATATAAGTATAAAGATTTCTGAGAAAAACTTCAGTTCTACAAGAAATAATACCAGTAACCACCTGGTCAACTCAACTTGATAGGTTAGGAACAGAAAAATTTATAAAAGAAGTGGCAAAACAGCTTAAAAACAGATGAAATATCACAGTTTTTACACATGTGTTGCTTAAGTTTCTGTAAAAGAAAATGTATACTTTTAAAATACTCTACTCAAGAAAGATAAAATTTTAAAAATAAGTTAGTACATTATGCACTGAATGTTTGGTCATACTCTGTCCTCTGCATTTCACTTGTTGACATATTAACATCCAATGCAATGATACTTCAAAAGGGGAATTCAGGAGCTATTTGGAGTTAGATTACATTATGTGGGTAGGACCCGCTTGACAGGATTAACAGTGGTACAAGAAGAGAAAACAGAGATTAAGCTCTCAAGAGTCCGGGAAGAAAGGCCTCCTGAACACACAGTGAGCATGTGGAAGTCCACAAGCCAGGAAGTGAGATTTGGCCAGATATAGAATCTCTGGACACCTTTCTGTTGGACTTCCGGTACCCATAGCTGGGAGGAAAAAATGGCTATTTTGTGAAGCACACAAGCATGATGTTTGTTATAGCACTATGGGATAACGCACTATCCTTCCAGTTTATGGAGACAGAAAAAGAAAACAAAATGGAATAAACAGGAATAAAACTAACAATTAAAAGTGGCTATCATCAAAACAATAAGACAATCAGTTAAGAGACAAAACCAATAGAATTTTTAACTGCATCTTAAATAAGATTCATAAACTTGGTTAAACCCTTAGAGAAATAAAAAATCATAAATAAGAATAGGGACATGGACAAGGAAATACTAATAGTGTTATGAAAATAAATTGAAATGCATCCACTCCAACATGCATTCACTCAAACACCAATGCATTCAGAAAACAGAAAAGGAAGATATATATTTTAAATTTTGTCATGTGGAAGGCAAACTTTTGACAAAGCCTGGAAGTGATAGGGAAAGGAAATATATTTTAGGCCTTTGTTATCCACAAACATAGAAGTAAAGGTTCTTAACTCTATATTAATAAGGAGAATCCATCATTTTTGAGAAAGAATGAAAAATTATTCATAAGGTGGACTGAAGAAAATGCATGTTTGGCTTACTTTACAAAATTAGTGTAACTAACAACAAAATTATAATACAGAAACATGTTTCTAAGAAGAGCATGTTGCATTTGAAATTATTCAAAACTTTTGTGACTTAAAACACTTTTAGATACTCAAACTACTTAGGTTTTGCTTTCTGAGCAAGTTTAAGGCTCCAAAAGTAACATATTTTTCACTTAGATTGAAGTACTTACTATCATCACCATGAAGCAAGTTAAACTTCCAGAACTCAGTCATTACAGAACTGCAGCTTTGTCTGTTTGAGCGACTTTTCCCTATTTGTCCAACACCTGACTTCTGGTAACCCCACCCTTGTGGTCTCTGTTTCCAGGAGGGAAGCACCTTCAGGAAGATTCCAAAAGCAGATGAGTACATATATTATTTCTCTTTCTTGTCTGGCTTATTTAAATTGTGCAATCACCAAAAAATGAACCTTGTGAGGTGATTAATTGTTTAGCTAAGTTAGTTGTAGTAATCACTTTATACTATATATGTACTATAGATCAAAATATCTCCAATATAGGGCATATGCAATTCTTACTTATTAATTATACATTTTAATTATGAATACATGCAATTATGATGCTACAACCAAATAAATAAAAATGACTCCCAATAAAGTAAGAACTGATGAAAATATTTTTATTCTCTTCAAAGATATATATGCAAATAAATACACTGTCTCTGTGAGCAGCCTGAACAAAATCATGATGAATGGGTAAATTTCAAAAAGGAAAATTTATTTTTTTTAAGTTCCAAAGGCTGGAAATACAAGCTTAAAACAGTAGAATGACTCTTTTATTCACTAATTTTTCCAATTTTTTGGCCTCAATTTCTTGATTTATGGTCTGATCATTATAATTTGCTTCCTTGCACTAGTTTTGGGGTTGAATTATTCTGTGTTTCTAGGTCTGGTTGTTTGAGATCATTCTGTTTCTGTGATGTGGGCATTCACAGCAATAAACTTACCTCTTTGGGTCACTTTCCTTGTGTCCCAAAGCTCTGGTATGTTGGCATTATTGTTTATTTGTAGAAATGGTCTTATTTCTTTTTTAATTTCTTCTGCAATCTATGATTTATTTAATAATATGGAAGTGGGCAAGAACCACGTAGAATTTAAGACTTAGGTTCAATGCTGACATTATGGGGAAATTTTATTCAGTTCTTGTCCAATTTAGTTTGTGACCAAAATCATGGAAAGAATTAAGCTTATGAACTAAGGTACTCCTGTACATTGTTTAGTTTCCATGCATTTGCCTAAGTTCTCTGGTTTCTTTTGCCATGGATTTCTAACTTCATTATACTATGATCTGATAATATGCATTGTATTACTTCAGTCCCTTTACATTTATTTAGTCTTGCTTCACTGGCTAGTATGTAGTCTATTTTGGAGAATGCTATATGAACATCTGAAATGGTTGTTGGGTGAATACTCTGTAGATATCTATGAGGTTTATGTGTTCAAAGCTTTTACTTGACTCTATCATTTCTTTGTTGATTTATTGATTAGTTATTTGTGACATTATCTCTTCATGTTTTTTCCCTTAACAAACATTTAGTGACTGCTTTGTTTCTTTTGATCAGTTCTGGTCTAAAGTCCACTTTTTCTGAATATAGGACAATTTCATCTGCTGTTTTTCTGGTTCTCATTGCATGAAATAGTGTTTTCAAATCTTTGATTTTAGTCTATGAGTTTCTATTTGGGTTAAATGTGTTTTTTCTGTACCATCTTCTGTTGAATTTTGTTTTGAACAGTCTGAGTCTTTTGATTGGTGAATTGAGATCATTTGCATTGAGAGTTATCACTGTTAGGCACTGACTTATTCCTATCACTGGGTTATTTTTCTATTTCTGACTCCCTTTCTATTCCACTTAACAGCTCATGCTACTTGATAGATTCAGTTACACCTTTTGTCATTGTTAGATTCATTATCTTTTTAAGGATATCTTTCAGAATTTTTAGAACTGTTGTTTTTGGGGTTATGAAGTACTCAAAATGCTCATTTTAATGGTTTGTGTCTGGGTGGCCCCCCAAGCATCATGCAGTGGTGAAGGCAGCTGAATCTGGCATTTGTGATTGGCTAGTCGTCTAGTGCTTGGATTGGCGGTGTGAGTACTTCACCGACCCAGTGGTGAGGCCTGCATACAATACAGGGGAGGGAAGGAGGCCTGCTTTTTCCCCTTTTGTTCTTTGGCTCTTGTGGCTTGCTACCACCATGAATGGCTGCTCTTCAACCATGCCCCTTGCCTTGGAGCCAGCTAAGTATGGAATAAAACCTCCAAAAACTGTAAGCTAAATAAACCTTTCCTTCCTTCATTTTGGGTGTCAGGTATTTTATCTCTACGAGGGAAATGTAACCAGGACACTCATTATCATGAAAGTATCACATTCCTCTATAATTTTGATAGTTTTACAAGCTATATAGTCCTGGATGGAAGATCATTTTCTTTGAGAACTTGACTCAAAGTTTTCCTGGCTTTGACGGTTTGTGCTGAAAAGCCTAATGGGTTCCAGAAATGTGACTGATTCTAATGGGTTTTCCTTTATAAGTGATTCATTGCCTTTCTCTAACTGCATTTAGGATTCTGTTCTTGTATTGGACATTCAAGATTTTTTTTT
>PVJX010050824.1:0-10505 GCA_004027295.1 Dolichotis patagonum | reverse complement strand
ATTGTCACATACAGGGAATTCACTTGAAACAACATAGTATGGAATTGATCTGAGCAGGACGAGGAGGGCATTACAGGTCTTCAAGACCAGACAGTAGACAAGCCAAGAATGGCTGTCATAGTGTCTCTCATTCTCTTCAAAAACAGCTGTCCATACCTTCATATGGGTTGAACTTAAACAAGACAAAGCAAGCTAAAATCACTTTGAACAAAGAATGATAGTATTGCTGGATTTCACATCATGACATTATGAATTCAGCACTGGGTACTGTAGTGTCTCTTTTGTTTCAAAGCAGATGTTCATTTCAACATGCATTATATAGTTGGTTCTCGTAAACTGTTTATAAGCTCTACACATGCATGAGTCTCTACATGTATATCTATCCTTTCTGTAGTAGAGGGAAAAACAAAACAAAGCAAGACAAAACAAAACAATTCCTAGAAAAGCATGAAGCAAAAAGTCATATAAAACCACAATACATGGTTACCATGATGTCTCAGCAGCATATAACAACATTAATAAAAATGAAGCCTTGGAGATATTATGACTTCAAAATCAGGCAATAATCAAACCAGAGTGGGTATCTTAGTGAGTCTTGTCATCTTCAGTGTAGTTGCCTATACTCTTAGACTTGATGCTATCAATCATAACAGATTTGAATAAAATCAGTCAATACAACACAGCAATATAACAACCCAGATTCAAATAAGATCAGTCATAATAAGACAGTATAAGTTATACAAGTCTTCAGATTAAGTTGATAGGAAATTAAAGATGATTAATATGTCCTCTTATTTTGGGGGTAGCTGACCATATCCTCAAGTCTAGTGTAAGTAGACAAACTGGAACAGCATGTAATCCCTCCAAGCAGAGTGATGAGAATAATGTAGATGTTAAGTCTTTTTACCCCATTAACAATATCCTCTGCCTTCCTTTTTCAGACAATTCCTCCCCTTTCACTCCAATAGGGTGCACTGCTTATTTTGGGTACCACTGCCTCCCTATATAGAGCTCAATGGATCCTATTTCCTGATCTACTCTGTCTATGTTTTTCTCTTTTAGTATTTCAAGGCCCTCAATACTAGGGATACACCCTCAATACTAGAGATTACAGCCAATCTTCTCTGCCTCATTTCTGCTATTCTATTTTTCTGCCATTGGTTGTCTATTTTTCTCTTCCACTCCACTGTCTGCCCCATTCACAGAGGCCTCTCTGCCACTGCTCCTGAAATGTTCCTATTCTTTTTTCTCTCTCTCTAAAATATCCTTCAGTATTTTTTGTAGGGTTGGATTGGTGGGCACAAATTCTCCAAGTTCCTCTTTGTCATGGAAGCATCTTGCTTCTCCATTAATTTCTAGAGACAGTTTTGCAGGATACATCAATCTGAGCTGGAGGTTGTTCTCCTTCAGGGCTTAAATTATTTTACTCCAAGCTCTTCTTGACTTGATGGCCTGTGTCGAGAAGTCTGCCGTGATTTTGATGGGTTTTCCTTTATAGGTGATCTGTTTCTTTTCTCTGGTGGCTTTTAATATTGTGTTCTTATATTGAATTTCTGTGATCTTGATTATTATGCGCCTGGTTGTAGCTCTGTTTTGGTTACAGGTGACTGGAGTTCTGTATGCTTCATACATCTGCATATCATTTCTTTTTTCTATGTTTGGGAAGTTTTCTTTAATAATTTCTGTGGGAGCCTTTGAAATTTTTCTGTTTTGACTCCTGCTTCTTCATTCACATGCTTTATTCTTAAGTTATAGATCCTCTTGTCGTCCTCTAGCCTTTGTATTGTTACTGCCTGTTCCCTTGTTATTTTTAAGAGATCTTCCCTTTCATGATCACACATTTCAAGCCTATGTTCAATTTTTGATAGTCTATCTTTAGTTTATTTCAAATCTGATACACAGTTGTATTAATAGCCAACTTTCTATGGAGCTTTTAGTTTCCTGGTAATCTCTTTAAATATGCTTCATGAATTCTCGGTTTGCTTTATATTCTTCATTGAACGTTTCTCTCCTTTTGTGTTCCTCCATTCTTCTGTCTGTGTCCTCTTGAGAGATGCCCAGCCTTTCTTTTATTAATCTACTTATCTCTTGTTTAACTTGAATTAATATTTCAGTTTTGATCTCATTTACGAGGTCCCAAAGATATCTCTTTATGTCTACTGACGCTGTGTTTGATGTTGCACGTTTGCTGCCCTCAATCTCTTTTGTATTTACCTCTGCTGGATCAGTGTTCTCAGGGTTGGAGGCTGGGGGCTTTTTCTTATTTTTCTCTCTCACCATGTTTTTCATTCCTTCCATACAAGTGTATAGTGTAATTCCCAGCCCCTTTTCTTGTTGGTTAGGGTTCTTCTGGAGCACGCAGGCTAGGGGCTTCTGCCCTCTCCAGTCCACTATCAGAGAGTGGAGTGCAAGCAAGGGCAGTGTATTCTGAGTCCTCCCCTCCGGGCCTGTCAACCTTCATGGGCCTTCACTGTGTCAGTGTGTGCAGTGCTTAGGGAATTGATTTGTGGTGACCCACTGGGTCCTAGCCAGGGATGCAGCCTAGTCCAAGCAAATCCCACCAATCCACTCTGTGAGGGAAACAACCAACTTCCTTATAGAGTTAGGACAGTCCTGCCTAACTCCAACATGTCGTGCAGTTGGTTGGCCCTTTCCCATGGGAGGGTCTTATTCCTAGTACTCACCATGTGTTGATGCTGGTCCTTGAGAACTGCTGGGCTCCCCGACCTCTGACCTCAGCATGGCTGTGGTGCAAATTCATGGTGCCTCTGGGTGGGTCGCATGCTGGGCTGGTTCCAGGCGAGTCATGAGCAGGCTGTTCAGCTCCATGCTCAGAGCTGCTCAAGCCAGTTGCATAGATGTGGGTTTGGTAGGTCAAGTCGATCTTGGGCACAAATTCAGGCGGCTCAGCGAGAGTGCCGTGCTTGCCCACCTTAGCTTCTGTAATGGTAGCCCCAGGACCTCATATTCGAGTAGTTTCTTTGACATCAGTTTCTTCTGGGGTTGAGAGAATCCATCTCCCTCTGTTTGGATCTCTCCAGGGTGTTCTATTCTGGCATTTGAGCTGTCTCTCTCAGAGAGGCTCCATATCCTGCTACCTATAGTTCTGCCATCTCTCCCGCCTCCCAATTATGACTATTTTAAACACATAAGATCTGTCCTAATCTTCTTCTCAATAAAGTTGAGATATTGAGTTTAGGAAGTAAGAAAGCATTCTACTTGGTACAGGCTAATCTGATACACAGTTGTATCAATAGTAAGTATTTTGTTTAAACTATGTGCTCACTTAGCTTCTGTGTTGTGTTCATGATGATGATTTCAGATATCAAAGCACCTATAAAACAAATGAGATTTTCTCTCAGCCCTGTTCACATTTTGATTGGAGAATAAAAATTCTTTCCAGGATACTTTTCCCTGTGGCCTTTCAATCTATGAATGAAAGGTGGTAGGAGGGCATCATACATAGTAAACAAACACACACACACACACACACACAAGAATGATTGGCACATCTGTTCTTTTTTTCACCTAACCAGTGTTTTCTTCATTTCCCCCAAATTAAACTAATTGATAAAGAACATCAGGATTTGTTTGGTGATATGATTTACTTATATAGAAAAGCTAGCATGTATTCAGCTGGATGGCATATAATTTCCTAATTCCAGATCAATGAAGTCTGTGTTTCTTTAATATTGTATTTGATGTATATGTGAAAGGTCTTTGTAAACAGCATATTTCAAAATTATCAAGCAGTATTCTCCAAACTGTTGCACCTATAGAAGCTAGGATATAAAGCACGACCATAGTTAACTCTGTAGTTTTTTCTTCACAAGGAACATATACACAACATAACCATCACCCTAGAGGGTCTGTGTAGCATCTTCAGCATACTCAACTCCTGACTTATTTTCTTATTTAAACCCTTTAAAATGGCTCATCTGAAAGTGTCTAAGATAGGAAATGCCATACATGGGTCTGTTAGTTTGGTTTAGATAAGAGTAGAACATTTTAACATATCAGGAATTAAAGGACCTGGGCCTTCTGTCATACCATGCCACAAATATCTCTACACACTTTCTAACATAAAAATATTCCATTAATGCAAACTCCCTAGAGTACTCATTTCGTGGTCCAGAAGGTAGAAAAGCATCACTGTCAAATTTCACATTAAAAATATATAAAACAGTTTAGCAGAATATTTATATTTCCTACCCATTTGCCTTCCCAGGTCAATGCCTATTTGCTGGATCCCATGGCAGAAAGAAAGCTTCCTATTGGTTGTAATCAATTCATAAGGAAAATAATGCTTTTGCATTAGTTTTCCTCTGCTGTAATACATGCCTCAGACAGTCATCTTCTAAGAAGGAAAGAAAGATTTATTTTGGCTCACAGTTCCTTGTTTTTAGTCTATGGTTACTTGGCTCCATTGCTTTAGGGTCTAAATTTCAGGACATATTTAATAGTTTTCTTCTCCTATCTGCTGATGAAAACTTCTAACCACCTGAAACAAATCAGGTTCCCAACTCAATTTACGTACTACTCAGGAAATCAGCACAATGAAGACAGTAGGTAAGAAGCAGGCAAAAGGTACTTCTGAGTAGGTAGAGCTGCCTTCCTGGAAGCCCAAGGGAAGCATGTCGGGGAAGCTGTGGTTCCAGAACATAGCCCCATGTAAAACAGAAGCAGATTTTTTTTGATCATTTCTTTGGCCTAATGAGGAAAAATAGACCTTGTCAGTAGTACTTCAGAATGGGAGGCCTCCTTTATTCTTCACTGAACTATGTTTCCAATTAGAACCAATCAAAGAAATTCCATTTTTCCACATTTAGATAAAAGATAGATTTAGCAATATAGCTATTTTGTGTCTCATCTTTTTTCAAGGAGATTTATTAAATATACAGAATGAATGGATATTTTGTAGAAATCCCTAACATGACAGGTCCCTGAGGTGTGTGAGGGAAATAGACTAATGGCAATGTTTTGCCACAACACAGAAAACCATAAAGTAGGATGGAGTGGCTGGAGAAAGGCTATCTTCAAAAGGAATCAGGATTCCTCTTGCTACCTAGGTTACCCAAGGACAGCACAATTTATGGCTAGCAGGAAAATAGTTACATGGTTCCACTTCTACTCTTGAGTATATAGATGTTAAATTACATGACACAAGATTAGTTAATTTTTAACCACATAATTATTTTTGTCTCTAAATTGCTTTTGGATAGACATTAATTTATAGTACCTTCAACATAATTACCCAAAAAGAGAGATAAAACCTTTATCAAGACCATCTATATTAATAGCTATGTTGAAAAAGCATATAGTAGACACCACATTAAAATTTAATGTAGAACTGTACTACAGTATAAAAATATAGATTTTGTCGGGTGTAAAGATTATCCAGTTATGATAAAGTTTTAGAAAAGTTAAAATAAAAGATACAAATCAAGTATAAACATAAGTAAATACTTAGAAAATAAAACTTTATAAAAGCAGATGAGTATATCATCTTAAATTCTTAGAAATAGCAATAGTTTTATTAATAAATTTTTTGATTATATGCTGTGACAATTTTTCTTACCTACAATGTCCTGACTGAATACTTCGGATCTCTTCATGTTACATTGATATTGTAATATTTTCTCCTGGATAATTCAGCTGTTCCTGAAGATAGCTGTCATTTTTTTTAATTATTGATGATTTAGAAAGTTAATATGTAATTAGAATATACATGAGAGTAATTCAAAATCATTTTATATTTTTGCTGCTTTGTATTGAATTATACAGCACAATCAATTTACTCTTATACTGTGTACATTGATGTACTGATGTATGTGTATTGGAGTTTTATCCGCAGAACTTTTCATGCTTCAGATAATTTGAATATATTCATAGTGAATTTATATACATCCTTCAATTCCATCATGGAAAAATGTCAGATGTACTAAGATGTAACTCAGTATGTTATGGTAGACCAAATTGGCAGTTTCACACAAAGGTATGCATGATATCAATGAGATGGCTGCAAGTCTGTGTCCTACAAACACAGCTCAAGTATTTTCCCCAAAATAGCCATTAAAAAGTGTACAACATTACTCATTATAAACACTCCTGTATCAAATACATGACTAAACAGAAACTTTTCCATTATGATGACTTGTCAGTCCAATTAAATACTTCAAAGTTTTAAAATGCTGATGATTGGAAAACAATTCCATATGTCAGATTCTGGCACACAAGTTTTTAAGGCTACTGTCTCTGGCACTGTTTATAAACTCCGAGGGCTGTCACGATGGGATACATTGATGTGCAGTCATAGCATCTAACCCTTCTCTTACTTTCATGAATCCAGCAGTGATATCAAAGCAGAAGCTATCTCTACAGCCGGAGCCTATTGTAGCTTACTGACAGGTCTACCTTCTCGAGGTCTTCCTTTCTTTGTTTAGGTTCAAATTTCAGTTTGACGGCATTTTGCTTATTCTGATGTGTTTTTCCCTTAACACTCCCATTGTGCAAGTTTGCTAGTGTTTTCACCTTTGGAGATCTAGCAGTGTTCCTATTTTGCTGTTACGTTTTCAAGCTATGATCTATGGGTGGGAAATTCTAGGGTTCAATATCTTACATTTCTTTTTTCCCCTTTCAGTGTATTTCTCCACTATCTTGTGCTTTACATTCCCACACTCAATTTAAACTTTATTCACTTGATTATTGGAGAAATTGTCCATAAACTAGCTTCTTAAATGCCAGAAATAGATATTTAATTGCTTTGTAATCTGTTACCTAACTCTACTATCTGTGTCACTTCTTGATTTCATTATTAATATGTTTTTTCTCTTCTTGTATGACTCATAATTCTTTACTGGGTGCCAGATATTAATTTTTTTTCTTATTGAACCTGTATTTCTTTAAGTATCCTTGTATTTCTTTAAGTATCCTTCAGCTTTGTTTTGAAACAAAATTATGTACAAATCCACTTTGAGTTTTCATGAATGTTTTCAAGACATGTTAGGCAAAGCCACAATAACTTTTATTCCAGAACTGGTTCTGCTCCACTATTATGCAATGCCTTTCAATGACTCTTAAATTCTCTGTGTATTATCGAGTTTTTTTCTTTCAGATACTAGGAACTTAAACTACTCCTGATCCTGCAAGGGCTCCAGGAATGTTCTACCCATTTTTCCTGGTATTCCAAACCCCTTTCAACCACTGGGTAATCAGAGCTTATTATTCATTTGCTGCTGTTAGCTCTCAGCTGAAAACCTACAAATGTGCAGTCTCCCCACTCTGTGCAGTTTCTCCATTACTGTACTCTGTTCTCCCTCAGTTTTTCACTCAGGGAGACTGTGGCCTGTGTTTGACTTTCCCTTCCCCAAACAGAATTCTGGAAACTTTCCAAGCAGTAAGCTTTGTAACTGCCATGCTCTCCTTGTTTCATTTTCTTCTACCGGGGATCACTGTCCTACTTCTTGTCCAAGTACTAAAACATTACTACTCGATGTGTTTTGCCTATTTTATTATTTTTTAAGCCAAAAGGATAAATCTGGTCCCTTTTATGCCATTGTAGCCAGCACCACAATTTTAATCAGATGAAATTTGGTTATTCAATGAAAACTTTATTAAAATACCTTCAGTGACCCTCATCTGAATGTAATCCCAATTCATTTTCTAGTAGCTACTCCAAAATCACCTGACATTAAAAGAGTAAAATAAGGCAAGAGCATGGGAATCTATATTTCAGCATTTCCCTGATGTCTTCAAGGGGGTTCTGATGTTCCTTTCTAACCATTACCTTTTGTTTCTGTATGCAAGACATGTATACATGTATATACACAGTGTTGTTGCTAAAATCTTTCAATGGGTTGAAAAACAGAATTTTTACACACAGGCTATAAAATATATTTTATGCAAAGCCAAGGAAAGAGCTTCCCATCTTACCCTCCTCTATGATTTACTCTGTTAACATCCTAGCACTGTTTTCCTGTGCACCTCCATCGTCTGTGAATGTATCTGTCTATATGACATGTCCTCTATGAACCCTACTACAACTAAGTCCATTCCACAGGAAGTATTAGCTTCTCTGCTGCTGAAATACAGTATCCAAGTCCCGCAGGCTGAGGAGAGGTTCAGTTTGGCTCACACAGTTTCAGGAGAATCAGCCCAGGGCTGGCTGGTTCCAAGGCAGAAACAACATGGCAGGTCAGTGTGGTGGAACAGAAGATAAGTAGTTCAAAGCAGCAGGAAGCAGATGAGGGGAGGAAGAGTGCAGGAGAGGAAGGGGCCAGGGACCATGTATAGTATCAAATCTATACCTCCATAACCCACCCAAGGATCCCTGGAAGTGTGCTTCACTGACCTCTGGGCAGCTTCCAAGATAGTCAGATGGCTTAAACCCCACAGTATTCCATATGAGTTAAATTGCTTATTATTTTTCTTTAAAAATGTTTGCATATTTTTACTTTCCATTAACACTTTGAAATTTAAAGCCACATAATTTAGTCAAAAGTACGTAATCATTTGGAAATTTCTCTAATGATAACCTCTAGCAGCCACTATGGAAATCAGAATGCAGATTTCTCAGAAGACTAGGATTGGAAGCTCCATTCAACCCAGCTATTCCCCTCCTGGGTATTTTCCCAGGAAAAACTGAAAAGGTCATGTCACAGTGATATATGTGTAGCCATGTTCATAGCAGCACAGTTTGTAACAGCTAAATCTTGGAAACAACCAAGATGCCCATCAACCACAGAGTGGATGAAACAGATGTGGTATTTTTATACAATGGAATATTACTCAGCTATGAAAAAGATGATCTTGACAGCTTTATAGGTAAATGGACACAACTTAAGACTATCCTTATCAGTGAAACAAATAAGAATCATATTTATAAATATCACATTGTGTGTCTAGTGGAAAAAGTAATAAGAAATGTAGGAGTAATAAAACCCAAAATGTGTAATTGCTACTGTAAAAAAGAGAGGAAAAGGAAGTGCTCTAAAGGATATAACTGCATGCATGTTTAAGTGTGTAAGATAGATGACCATATTTCTAAGTTTTTGTTGGATCATTGAACAGAACTGTTCACAGTCTCACTGTTTGAATGTCTACTTTGTATGCTTTAATTTTGTAAGTTGAACAACTATTTCTAAGAGGAGAGTATGTAATTTATCAACTAGTGATGTCTTACTGTTTATTTCATTTTTTTGAAATTCTGTATTATTTCTACCCTTTTTCTGTTTTGCTTTTTTTTTCTCTTTAAATAAAAATTTTAAAAAAGATTCTGATAGGATAAGGAAACTAAAGGAAGCTATTTTAAAAATGTGCAGGTGATAATGGTGCCTAAGGTTCAGAGTCTCAGAACTTGGGGCCCATCTATCAGAGCCTAGGGAACCAATAATATGATGGCAAATTCCAGCTAGGGGGAAGGCTTTTGACCCCCTAAAAAGCTAGGAACAAATGGGCCCACGGGTCCTCCATCTTTTGGAGCTTGTTGCCTTCTCACAACTTTGCTGTCTCTTCCCTTTTTCTTTTCTTTCTTTCACATAAAAAGTTTTTGTGTTCCTTTTTAAACTCGATTCCTTTAATCCTTTACAGGGCTTAGTTTATGATTCCTGATTGGCTGAGGTGTACTGGGGCTGTACACACTCCCAGACTCAACAACAGCAGATTGCTGAGTAAGACCAGGGTGAGGGCATGGATTCCTCTGCAAAACATAAATTCTATCTAGAACAAGACCCTTGCTTCTTCCTCTTACTGTATATTCTGATGTGGACTCTGAAGGTACAATAAGCTTTCTTTAATATTAAAAAAAAAGAAAAGAAAAGAAAGAAAAGAAAAGAAAAGAAAAGAAAAGAAAAATAATGTCTAACTCTTGCCCCAAGTGTGCTTGAGTTCTTCCAAGGTGAGAGTAAGCAGTACTATTATAAGAAGCTCTTTGTGGGCTGGGGATTTAGCTCAGCGGTATATAAGTGCCTGCTTGGCAAGCATGCAGTCGTGAGTTTGATCCCCGGTACCAAAAAGGAGCTCTTTGTATGTTCAGCATGTGAAAAAAAGAACTATGTGACTTCTTTGTATTTCTCAGGAGGAGAGGAATACAACCTATCTGGTTCCAGGTAACTGATATAGCCAGGACTTACATAAACTATGCAAGTCAAGTAAGGAACACATTCAGACACACCACTATGAGAGAGTGAGCGCTGTACCCCAAAGAGCCACTGAACTTTAGGAAGAAAACTTAGCCAGAAGCATAGCAGGGAGTGAGCAGTGTCTCTCAGTCTAGGGAACTGAGCCTTGCATAGCTCTCCTCTGCTCCAAGGAGGAGCAAAGTTAGTGGGAGAGCAGGCGGACAGCTTCCCTGAAGAAAGCAGAGTCCCTCAAAAGAAGGTATTCTTTACTTCCTGCTGCCAGAAAATGAAAACCATGTCTGATAATGTCAAAATGAACTGGCTTCTATGAAAAATTTAGCTGTCCACTCTGCTACCATTTTAAAATTAAAGTTGTCAATTCACACA
>PVJX010050823.1:0-10421 GCA_004027295.1 Dolichotis patagonum | reverse complement strand
TTCCTTACTGCTTGATTTCTAGGCTGAAAGGATTATGAGAACCTATTCCAATTACATGGCAGCAAACACAAAAGCATGTACACATCACTGACTCGTGTAGTGCTCTGTAGACATCTGCTCTACACCAGCCCGCCCAGCATCCTCCCAGTCTCGGTGCAGGCAGAAGGTGGCTCAACAGCAGCGAGACATGCCCGTGACTGTCTACTAACGAGGGCAAAACCGCTTACCCATGTTACACGGAAAGGAAATCGCTTCCTAACGGTCAAGAGATTAATGCTAGTGTTGCTAGACAGGATTTCCTAGCTTTGCCACGAATTAGCTCTGCTTTAGTTTCTTCATTTTTAAATGAAAGAACTGCACTAAATTTTATTTAAGGACCTACCGAAGCCTAGTGTTTTATAGGTTTTTCTTGCCTTGTCAAAATCTTACCTTTTGACTTTCGAAATTAACTTTCAAAGTTTTTAACTTTTTAAACCTATAATTATTCTTTTTAAAACACTGTCTAAATCCTTCAGAGTTCCTACTATCTATCTCCATTACCCTATACTTGTTCCAGTGATCACAAAATAAAAGCTATTTAGTTGGAGAAAGTCATTAGTCTATTCAAGGAAGACCATGATCTCATGGAGGAGTCAATCTATTAACGCCCACTACCAGCAAGCTGAGCTGCTCTGCAGGTCAAGTTTGTTCTTTATTGCTAAATACAACCCATTGTTGGAAAGTACTACAGTTTATACATCCGTTCTCCTGTTGGTGGATACATCAGTTCTGTATGCTTTGGGGCCTTGATTGATGAAAGTATTATGAACGTTCTGGTTCATGTCTTTTTGTGAATATGTACTTTCACTTCTCCTAGGTTATGAGAGTAAAAAAAAAAAAAGAAATATGTTTAGTTTCATAAGAGTAAACTCTTTCTGAAGTTAACACTCCCAAAACAATGGAGGAAAGTTCTATTTCCTGCATATCCTTGTCAACCTTTACTGTCAAGCTTTTTAATTGGTGGGTGTAGCAGTATTGATTTGTTTCATTTTATTGTTTGCTCTGAGACAGAATCTCAGTGTGCAGTTCAGGCTGACCTTGAACTCACACTATGAAGCCTAGATTGGCTTTGAACTTTTGGAGATCCTCCTGCTTCAGCCTCCAGAGTGTGCCACCATGTCTGGCAGCAGTATTGAATTATAGTTTTAATTCACATTTGCCAAGTGATTTATAATATTCAGTAAGTATTATTTACTTTTCACATATCTTTTTTGTGATAATAGAGTAGTTTTAAATATTTTGTTCAGATTTCAATTGGGTTATTTGCTTTTACTGCATTTTAGACATGATGCTGTACATATTCTGCGTACAAGTGACTTTTCATGTACACACATATGTATATGGTGCCTTTATTTTAAAAAGGGCTCATGCTGGACATGGTGGCGCATGCCTGTATCTCAGTGCTTGGAAAGATGAGGCAGGAGGATTGCTACTAATTTAAGCTCAGCCTTGGGTGCATAGTGAGTTCAAGGTCAGCCTGAACTGTATAGTGAGACTTTGTCTTTAAATATATAAAATAAAATCAAAAAAGGGCTGGAGATGCAGCACAGTGTGAAGGTCCAGGTTCAATCCCCAATGCCAATAAATGAATGAACAAACAGACAGATAGCTGAGCGTGGTTGCACATTCCTCTAATCTCAGCACGCTGGGAGGCTGGAGAAGGAGCATCCTAAATGTGAGCCCAACGTGGACAGCTTAAAACTCATCTCAAAAAATGGAAAGAAGATTTGGGATGCAGCTAAGTATGAAAGACCGAGATTCAATCTGCAGTCCAAAGAACAGAAGGGTTGGAACCCAAAGTCATTCATTTAATGGTTTATTCAACAGCTACCTTTCATATGCTTATATGTTAAGCACTGTAGTTGATATTGAAGATTGTAAGACAAATAAGCCAGCTTTGTTGCTCTTAAGGAGCTTTTGGTATTTCTGGGGAAGAAAAGAAAAGGTCACACAATTATAGTGAAACACCTAATTTCTGTGAGTGATGTTTTTACAAAGCTCTGTTTTTTTTTCTTTTTTGTACCAGGGGTCGAACTCAGGACTATGTGCTTGTAGTTCACTATGTAGTTCAGTCGATCCTCCTGCATGGGTCTCCTGAGTGCTGGGATTCTTTATTTAGGCTTTTTGAGATAGGGTCTAGACTTGAACTCACTATATAGCCCAGGCTCACCTCAAACTGGCAGGATCCTCCTG
The DNA here is from genome assembly GCA_004027295.1 of Dolichotis patagonum. NCBI lineage: Eukaryota > Metazoa > Chordata > Mammalia > Rodentia > Caviidae > Dolichotis > Dolichotis patagonum. Next base: position 8,189 of record PVJX010050823.1, on the reverse strand, counting down.
CCTCAGCCTTGCAAGTGCTGGGATTACAGGTGTGTGCCACCACACCGAGGTGCAAGGAGTTCTTGTGGGGCAGGCAGGAGCCCACAAGACTGCTGGAGCGGAAGTGTCCTCAGAGGCTGCTGGGCAGGTGGGGGTTTTGGCATAGAAGGCGCTCAGGTCCCAGATGAGCAGTGGGATAATGACAGAAGCAGGGGATTGGATGTGCACAGCCCTTTAAAAAGCTGTCAAGCGATAGGACATTGCAGGAGGGGAATGGAGAGCGGCCGTGTTCACACAGCCAGGAGTGAGAACCACAAGCACTCCGGGGAGGAGAGAGCAGGGCACCCAGAAGCTGCACAGGCAGTTTCCAGGACGAGGAGGCAGGGGACAGCCCTCACCGCCCCTCCTTACCCTGCACCCACCCATTCCCCTCCCACCCAGTTCCCTCAGATGACTTTAGCCACACCCAGGACTTCAAAAGACAATTACTTGCTGATTCCTCTTTTGCAGGTGACTGTGTGTCCCAGGCCTTCTGCTAACCTACCCTTCTGTGTGTTCGCCTGCCCACAGCCTGGCTTGCTACCCGGCCAGCTGATGTGCCTTCTCCTAGAGAGATGGACCCAGAACACCAAAGGCCTTGGGTTCTGTCTCCAGAACTGTAAAAAAAAAAAAAAAAAGGCCGGGGATTTAGCTCAGTGGCTTAAGCACCTGCCTGGCAAGCGCGAGGTCATGAGTTCGATCCCTGGTACAAAAAAACAAAAACAAAAAAAACTTATTTTTGAGATACTGAAGATTGAACCCCAGGGTCTTGTGAGTACCAAGCAGGTGTTCTGCCACTGAGCTATATCCTTAGTTCTTTTTGTTTTATTTTGAGACAGGGTCAGGGTCTTGCTAATTTACTATGTATGCCAGGCTGACCTTGAATTTGTGATCCTCCTACCCTCTCTTCTCAAATAACTGGGATTGTAGAGGTACACCATTGCACCCAGCTATGAATTTTTTTTTTTTTTTAATGTACTAGGGATTGAACTCAGGGGTTTGACACTGAGCAACATCTCCAACCATTAAAAAGGATTTACAATTTTTTTGTTTTGAGATAGGGTGTCGCTAAATTGCTAGTGTCCAGGCTGGACTTGAATTTGCTATCTTCCTGCCTCATCCTCCCAGAATGCTGGTATTACTGGCATTATACCAAGACTGGCTATGAAATTCTTAACAGGAAAATGTAGACTGGAGTGTGTAGAATGCTACCATTCGGGCCGGGGATTTATCTCAGTGGCTTAAGCGCCTGCCTGGCAAGTGCAAGGTCCTGAGTTTGATCCCCGGTACCAAAAAAAAAAAAAAAAAAAAAACCCTGGGAAGCCTGCTGTAGTGGCACATGCCTGTAATCTCAGTAATTGGGAGGCTGGGCCAGGAGCATCTCCGTGTGTGTGAGGCCAGGCTATGCTGCACGTGAGTTCAGGTCAGGGGAAACTACATAGCTAGACCAGGTCTCTAGCAAAACAGGGCCCAATATAATAAAGGTGGATAGTCCTGAACTGGCAGAGAGTTGTAGGCATCAGAGGCCTGCGAGCCAGTGCATTGGCTGGAAGGAACCCTGGCCATCTCCTTCAGGGCGCTGTGGATCTCCAGCGAGCCGAATGGACACCTGAGCCCTACGCGGAGGCCAGGGAATGGGATCCAACAGGCCCGCCCCTCGTCCTCAGAAGCATCTGGAAGGATAATGTGCCCCGGGCCTAATGAATGGGTAGCGGGACTGCGGCCACTTGAGCCCCAGGTAAATTCCCATTGTAATGGCCCTTCCCCCTTTCCCAGCTTGGGCCTGCAGGGGAGACCTGAGCTCCCCTCCCCGCCCTGCCCTGCCCTGTCATTAAGCATCTCCGACCTCCTCGGAGCCTGACTCCTGTTCTTTTCCAGCCACCTGAGTGGCAGGGAGAATGGGTTTAATGGGTCCGAGATGCTGGGAGAGGAGGCTGGTGACTAACGTGTTTAGCCACCTCGTTTCCAGCACAATCGCAGGAGTGAAAACCTGCTCGTCACGCTTGATCAGCTTTGTTAAGCGAGCCGGGCAGGTAGAAAGGTCCAGGGCCGCGCGCTTGAGCATGCGCAGAGCTGAAACACAGCCCGGGTGCAGAACATCCCGCCGCGGCTCAGGTCGCAGCGCGCCTCAGGTTCTCCAGGCTGTCGTCAGCGCTCCGCTGTTGGCTCCAGCCGGCTCCTTGATCGCCCGGCTGAGGCGTCCCATCCATTCCTACTGCCTCAGAGGCAGAGCAGGCTGGGTTTCAGGCGTGTGGCCCTAGGTTCACACTGACTGCCTGAGACTGGCTCTGAGCTTTTCTCTGTGAGCCTGGCAAATTGTTGTTTTTAGTCAGTCTCTGTAATTCAGGCTGTCCTTGAACTTACTGTGTAGCAAGCAGGCTGGCATGGAATCTCCTGTGATCCTCCTGCCCCAGCCTCTCCCAGTGCTGGGATTACAGGCACGCTCCACCACGCCCAGTTTGAGCAAGCTCTTAAATTCTCAGACTGGATTTCTTCAAGCAATACCCACCTTAGTAAATTGTGAGAATGAAATGAGCTAATACACATACAACATTTAGAATAGCCACGGAGCAAAAACACATTTTTCCTTTTCTTAGAATAAAATTTGTACCAGGGGCGGTGGCACACATCTATAATCCCAGCACTTGGGAGGTTGAAACAGGAAGTTTGCTGAGAGACAGAAAGAGACAGAGACAGAGAGAGAGAAAGAAAGTAAGTAAGTTTGGTTCTTGGGCTGGAGAACTGCAAGTTCACAGCCATCCTGGGCAGTGTAGAGAAACTCTGAAAATAAAATTTAAGGAGGCCAGGCATGGTAGTGCAAACCTGTAATCCCAGCGCTAAGAGGTTGAGATAGGATTGCCTCAAGTTTGAGGCCAGCCTGGGATACATAGTAAATTCAATACCACCCCAAACTATGTAATGAGATTCTGTCTCAAAAACCCAAAAATAAATAAATAAATAAGTAGATAGATAAAATAAACTTTAAGAAGAGCTGGGAGCCTGGTATGACGGTGCATTTCTATAATTCCAGAAGTCTGGGAGGCTGAGACAAGAGGATCACAAAATTGAGCCTACCTTGGGCAATGTAGTGAGTTAGAGAAATCCTGTTTCAAAATAAAAAAGGCTGAGGAAGTCGAGTTTAGTGGAGTAAACCTGTAATCCCAGCACCAGGAAGGCTGAAGCAAGAGGATTCTGGTGAGTTTGAGACCAGCCTGGGCTACAAAGTGAGCCCAAATCCAGCCTGAACTGCATAGCAAGACCCTGTCTCAAACACACACACACACACACACACACACACACACACACACACAAAAGGCTGAGGATATAGCTGGATGAGAATGCCCAGGGTTTAATCCCAAGTAGGGCAATTTAAAAAACAAAACAAATGCAGAAATAAACAATAGGAATCAGTGAAAAAAATGATAGTAGTGTGTTGAGGTCAATACTACTTATCTACATGTAATTCTTCCAAAAGATTTAGAGGTAACAACTGCTCCTACCAACTCAATCTAAACCAGACAGTATACTTTAGAAAATAATTAAATTTCCCTGGCTCATTAAATCCTGTCATTTGGGAAGTGTGGTCAAAGATGTGTGGTGGGTTTTTTTGTTTGGTTTTGTTTTGTTTTTTCCTGCTAACCTCTAAACCCAGCCCTTCAGTTTGCGAAGCATCATGTGGAAATGTTTATCAGCTGCTGACTAGCAGCTCAGAACCAGAGGTTTCACTGCTGCTAACAACAGCAGACAGAACTCTGAGATTTTCATACTCTGGGCCTGAAAACTATATAGGAACAATAAGAGATTTTAAGAGTTCAAGATGTCATCACTGTATGTAAGCTTCTGACTTGATTATGACACAGAATTAGGCTACTTAAAATACTTTAAAAATAGGTAAATCTGGCTGGAGGTCTAGCTCAGTGGTAGAGCGCTTGCCTAGAATGCCTGAGGCCCTGGGTCTACTCCCAGGACAGCAAAACATTTTTAAAAAAGTAAATAAGGCTAATATATATGGTACTGGCATTTAAGAGTCATAGGAATTCAGAAAAAGGAAAGATTATAATCTTTGAGTGTTTAGTACTTGCCAATGTTTTATGATTATTATTACTTTGTATTTTTGAGACACGATATTGCTATGCAGTTCAGGCTGGTCTTTAGCTCACTTTGTAACCCAGGTGGTCTCAAACTCAGAGAGATCCTCCTGTCTCAGCCTCCTGAGTTCTGGGATTATAGGCATGTGCCATCATGCTTGGAATTTTTTGTCTTTTTTTCCCCCTTGAAACAAATTTCATTCATCTAGTTGTTTTAAAGTATTTTGTAGAAGTTCAGTTCAATTATAGGTAAATAGAAGTCTTTGCATTTGGATCAAAAAGATAAATATAATGATAAATTGACAAACATAACATTAAATACATATTCTATCAAAATTGTTACTACTCAGGAAATAGTGAATGCAAATTTACATAAAATTATGTTGAATAAATTATGATTGATTAATATTAATATGGTATTTTCATATATAAAAAATAAATGAAGGTTGTAAGCAATATAGCCTAAACATTTTATATGGTATTTAAAATGCAGTTATCAGAAATATCACATCTTTTATAGATATTTAAAGTAAAAAATATGTTGTATATATACAAATAAAATGAATGCCACCAATACTCTTATACAATGAACATTGAGCATAATGTTGTAATCACATTTTTTAAACTTTTAACTCATGTGTGGAAAATTTTACTACATTATTTATGAATAAATATAAAAGAAGATTTCTTTCACAGAAGGAGCAATATAAAATGAAATAAAACATCTACTTATAAATTTAAAATTATGGGTTTTTGTATTAAGAGTATTTTGAAAATGCACAAATTTAACAAAGGAAAATTAAAACCCAAGTCAAGGAATAATTTTATGCCAAGGCAAGAGGTATCATAATCCCTGACCTGAAATTATACTACAAAGCTACTGTAATAAAATCAATATGATACTGGCAAAAAAACAGACCTGAGGATCAATGAAACAGAATAGAAGATGCAGACATAACTATAAATACACTTAGTCTCATTATTTTTGAGAAAGGGGCCAAACAATGTTCACTGGAAGAAAGATAGCCTCTTTAATAAATGGTGCTGGAAAAACTGGCTTCCACACACTGAAGACTTAAACCAGATACATGTCTATCACCATGCACTAAACTAAAATCAAATGGATCAAACATCTAAATGTTAAACAGAAACACTAAATCTTCTGGAAGACAAAGTAGGTAGAAACCTTGAAGATAGAGTGGTAAGCAGAGAGTTCATGAACAAAAACCGAACTGCATGAGAAATACTTCAAAGAATCAGCAAACAGAAGGATCTCATTAAATAATTTTCGCACATCAAAGCAGATCATCAACAGACTGAAAAGAAAACCCAAAAATTGGGAAAAAAAATTAGCCAACTGTCCCTAAGAGAAAGGACTTCTATCTAGAACATATAAAGAATTTAAAAAAAAAATCAGGCAGCCAAAATTTAAAGACCCAATCCAAAAATGGGCATCTGAGATGAATACACACTTCTCAGATGAAGAAGTACAAATGGCAAACATAAGGGCTGGGGATTTAGCTTAGTGGCTTAAGTGCCTGCCTGGCAAGCGTAAGGTCGTGAGTTTGATCCCCGGTACCAAAACAAAACAAACAAAAAAACAAATGGCAAACATATATATGAAAAGATATTCAGCATCATTGGTCATTTGAGAAATGCAAATTAAAACGACACTGGGATTCCTGCTTACTCTGGAAAGAATGACTATCATCAAGATACCAACCAATAACAAATGCTAGAGGGGTTGTGGGGAAAAAGGAACACTTGTCCACTGTAGAAATCAGTATAGAGATCCCTGAAAAACTAGGATTAGAGGCCCTATTCAACCCAGCTATTCCTTTTCTGGATATCTTTCCAGAAGAATTAAACATCATGCCACAGTGATATATGTTCGTAATAGCTAAATAGTACAATTTGTAACAGCTAAATCTTGGAAACAACCCAAATACCCATCAAATGAGAAATGGACAAAAAAGATGTGGTATTTTATATAACGGTGTATAACTCAACTATGAAGACAGATAAACTTGAGGCTTTTATAGGTAAATTGATAGGACTATACTAATAAGCAATAAATCAGACTCACATGTGTAAACATCATATTGTCTTTGTGTAAGAAACTGAAAAAGGGCTGGGGATTTAGCTCAGTGGCATAAGCACCTGCCTAGCAAGCGCGAGGTCATGAGTTCGATCCCTGGTACCAAAAAACAAAAACCAACAACAACAAAACAGAGAGCGGCGGGTGAGCCAGGAGAGAACCAGTCAGCATCTCCCAAGATCCACCATGTTGGAACTTAGGGTGCTGAGCAAGAAAGAAACCCGCTTGCCTTCCTGGTAAGCGGCAGTATAGCAAATAGGGGGGATTTGTTTCTTATCCTCTCTTTGAAAGCAAGTACTGTTTTCACTGTTTTGCTTTGTTCTGATTAATTGTTTTGCTCTCTTCAATATTCTGTTTTGATAGATTTTTTTTTTTTTTTGTGGTACGGGGCATCAAACTTACGACTTTGTGCTTGCCAGGCAGGCGCTTATACCACTGAGCTAAATCCCCAGCCCTGTTTTGATAGATTTTATAATATTCTGTTTTTGGTTTTACCTGATTGAATGGACAATTATTGTGAAGATAATGAGATATACTATGGTACCTATTACTGTTATCCTGGTATCCTGCTGAGACGTTCTGTACCAATTTCACTGCATTGTCTCGATTAGCATTGTTCTGTCTTGTTCTGTTGTATTTTATACCTTCAAAATAAAAAAAAAATAAAAATAAAAATAAAAAAAATTTTAAAAACTGAAGGAGTAAATAAGATCCAAAATGTACAGCAGATAATGTGAAAGGGGAAGAAGCTGCTCAAAAGGAAAGATCAACTGGGGATGGGGGAAAGGAGAAAAGAAGAGGCAAATAAAAAATATATATATATGTATATATATACATATATATATACACAAGATAATAGAGATAATTGTATAACTAATTCTAATCTTTCATGGAAAGGAACAGTTACTGCCTATATGTGATCAATTTTGCATGCCTATGTCTGACAATCTGAGCAACTATTTTGAAAATAGCAATATATAATATGATAACCATTGTTAATTTCCAGCCATCTTGTTTTGAAAAGTTTTTGTTGTTTTAATTCTCTTTTTGGGGGCTAGGGATTTAGCTCAGTGGTATAAGTGCCTGCCTGCCTGCCTGCCTATAAAAAAAAAAAGAAGATTAATCCTCTCTTTTTTTGGTACCGGGGATTGAACTCATGACCTCGTGCTTGCCAGGCAGGTGCTTATTTCACTGAGCTAAATCCCTGGCCTTTTGTTGTTTTACTTCTTTAAAATAAGAAAGAAATTGGCAAGCATAAGCTTGTGAGTTTGATCCCTGGTACCAAAAAATAAATACATTCAATAAATAAAAAAAATAATTTTATGTACTGTATTTCATCTTTAATGGGCATAAGCATTTACAAAATTGTAATCTGGTAAAAGTAATTAAGAGTCAAAATGTTTTTAAGGGCTGGGGATTTAGCTCAGTGGCATAAGCACCTGCCTGGCAAGCATGAGGTCTAGAGTTTGATCCCTGGTACCAAAAAAAAAAAAAAAAAAGTTTTTAAAAGATTAAATAACAATGGGTAGGCTAGAGTTGAGACTGGAAGAATCAGCAATGAAAATGTATAAATAAGAAAACTGGTGGCCCTGAAGCAAGGCCAGCAGATCTCTGTAGCTGCTGGTTTCAAACAGGAGCCTAAAGGGAATTCTTTTTGTGGTCTGTTGGCCATTTCAGAACATTGGAAATGGAATGGTCAATTCATCAGAAAGAAATAGCAGGTGAGTATGGCAGACTTTGGGGGGCCTGCAGGGGAGAGACCCTGGCGCCTTGGGACCTGCACCATGAAGTTGACTTGGGGTGCCGGCCAAACAAGGAGCTCTTCCCCTTTCTGGGGGGTGGCTGAGAGTGTGGCAGACTTGGTGGCCTGAAGGAGAGAGACCCTGGCACATCGGGACTGTACTGTGCAGTTGACTTGGGGTGCCGGGAGAACAAGGAACTCTTCCCGTCTCTGGGGGGCAACTGTGATCCTGCCTGAGTGTGGG
>PVJX010050822.1:0-10544 GCA_004027295.1 Dolichotis patagonum | reverse complement strand
TCTCCTTCAGGGCTTGAATTATTTCACTCCAAGCTCTTCTTCACTTGATGGTCTGTATTGAGAAATCTGCTGTGATTTTGATGGGTTTTCCCTTATAGGTGATCTGTTTCTTTTCCCTGATGGCTTTTAATATTCTGTTCTTATACTGAATTTCTGGTATCTTGATTATTATGTGTCTGGGTGTAGCTCTGTTTTGGTTGTAGGTGGCTGGAGTTCTGTATGCTTCATATATCTGCATATCATTTCCTTTTTCTATGTTTGGGAAGTTTTCCTTAATAATTTCTGTGAATAGCCTTTGCAATTCTTCTGTTTTGACTCCTGCTTCTTCATTCACATGCTTTATTCTTAAGTTATAGATCCTCTTGTCATCCTCAAGTCTTTGTATGGTTACTGCCTGCTCCCTTGTTATTTTTAAGACTTCTTCCCTTTCATGATCACGGATTGCAAGCCTGTGTTCAATTTTTGATAGTCTATCTTTGGTTTCTTTCAAGCAGTTTTGCTAACTTTCTATGGAGTCTTTAGTTTGCTGGTAATCTCTTTGTATCTGCTTCATGAATTCTAGGTTTTTTTTATATTCTTCATTGAACCTTTCTCTCCTTTTGTGTTCCTCCATTCTTCTGTCTGTGTCTTCTTGAGAGATGCCCAGCCTTTCTTTTAGTAATCTACTTATCTCTTGTTTAACTTGGATTAATATTTCAGTTTTGATCTCATTTATGAGGTCCCGAAGATATCTCTTTATGTCCACTGATGCTGTGTTTGATGTTGCATGTTTGCTGCCCTCAATTTCTTTTATATTTACCTCTCCTGGATCAATATTCTCAGGGTTGGGGGCTGGGGGCTTTTTCTTATTTCTCCCTCTCGTCATGTTTTCAGTTCCTTCCATACAAGTGTATAGTATAATTCCCAGCCCCTTTTCTTGTTGGTTAGGGTTCTTCTGGAGCACGTAGGTTAGGGTCTTCTGCCCTCTGCCGTCCGTTATCAGTGAGTGAAGTGCAAGCAAGGGTAGTATACGCTGGCTCCTCCCCTCCGGGCCAGTAGACCTTTGCAGGCCTTCACTGTGTCAGTGTGCGCTGCCCTCAGGGAATCAATTAATTTGTGATGACCCACTGGGTCCCAGCCCTGTCCAAGCAGATCACACCAATCCGCTCTTCGAGGAGAGCAATCAACTGACACCACTTCCTTACAGAGCCAGGACTTTCCTGCCCAACTCCAATTGCCCTTTTCCCATGGGAGGGTCCCATTCCCATCACTCACTGCGGGTTGATGCCCATCCCCGAGAACTGCTGGGCTCCCTGACCTCTGATCTCAGTGTGGCTGCAGCATGAATTCACAGTGCCTCTGGGTGGGTCGCATGCAGGGCCGGTTCCGGGAGAGCCGCACGTAGGGCTGTTCAGCTCCATGCTCCAGCCACTCAAGCCAGTCACTTTGGCGTGGGTTTGTTGCTCAAGTGGATCTCAGGCATGATTTCAGGCAGCTCAGCGACAGTGCAGTGCTTGCCAATCTTAGCTTCTCTAATGGTAGCCCTGGGACCTCATATTCAAGCAGCTTCTTTCCCTTCACTTTCTTCTTGGGTTGAGAGAGCCCATCTCACTCTGTTTGGATCTCTCCAGGGTGTTCTATTCTGGCATTTGAGCTGTCTCTCAGAGAGGCTCCATATTATGCTACCTCTAGGTCTGCCATCTTTAGAATCTCTCTAATATTAAAGGTTTTACTAGTTGTCCTGATTTCTGTAGCAAACTGTTCATAAAACTACAGCAAGTGACCACTGGTGGCCGTGCATGAAACAGTCAACACTCATTAGCACATTCTTAGGAGCAAGGTAAAACTACCTTTAATTAACTCATGAATAATCTAAAAATTCAGAAGTTTACCCTGCATTTTTTTCAGCCTTCCATACCAGCATCCCGTGACTATCTGCTGCCAAGCATTCTCCTCAGTCCCTCACCTGTAATTGCCCAGGTAGACACCATCAGGGTTGAGCATTGGTGCAATCTTGAAGACCAGGTGTTCTCGAAGAATACAGGCAATAGGGTGGTTGCTTACAAGGAAGTCAATAATTCCTAGGGAGAGACAAGTGTCTGGGTTAATCATAAAGTATTTAAAACTAAAACAAAAACAAAAACAAGGAACGTACGTTTCTCAGCTTGGTAAATTATAAGAGCTCAATCAATGATTTTTGGCCTGTGTTAGTATTAGCTATTATAGTTATATGGCTATGAATTAGGTGTTACCAAATGACTTTTATAAATATATCTCTATTTCCAAGAGATACATACCTAAAGATATAACATGAAGCCAGGAACAGACAGGAGGAAAACAAAATTTTCTACCAGATAGAACAGGGAAGGTTTCCAAGAAAACATGGCATTTGAGTTATCTTTGGAGGGCCTAGGTGACAGCTATGACTTCTGGAATGTGCAACCAAAAGGCTCTTCCTAACGTGAAAATCTGACCCTGTCATTCCCTCCTTGATATTCTTCCGGTGATGGCCTACAAATACCTAGAAGAGAAGGGGTAAGAAAATCAATATCTCTAAGCCCTTGTTTCTTCCCTCTTCTTGTGTCCACTTTTTTTTTTTTGGAGACACAAAAAAGAGATCAAATGGTGCTCTGGCATTCTACACAATTAGCCTAATACTAGAAAGTGATGGGACAGTGAAAAGCCCTCCCAAAAGACCGAGAGGGTCTGTTTTCTGCTCAATACTTTAGGAAAGACCTGGAGGAAAAGAAAGTCTTTGAAGTAAGCCTTGACAAGTAGGTCTGACAGACAGGCAGAAGACAGCAGGGTAACTAAAACAATCCATGGAACCAGTGCAGGCAGTTAGCTCTTGGAATGATAAATCACTGCAGAGCACATTCCAAAACTGCTGTGACCAGTGAGGGACATCTCACGCTTTTCATTATGCCAGGCTTGAGAATCTATTGTCAGCTGAAAACCAGTTGGACATCATTTATTTCTCAGCTGATGCTGTGGTGGACCAGATGCCCTAATTTATTTGTTGGTCCTCATATTAAAGTTGCCGTTTGCCAGTAAACAGGCAAGGTAATGATGCCAGGAACCCTTGTTAGGGGCTAATAATTACTTAATCTGTCCACTAATTGACCCCAGCTCCCAGAGTGGCCCTCCATCAAGGAGCCAGACTCTGCTTAAGGCCTGGCCATGCTGCCTTGGAGAATGGCTTCTGGAAGTGGAATAACACATTGTGATCCACCCTCCTTCACAGATGAGCAGATTAATTGGGCTGCCAATTAGGCAGATAATAAAAGAATGAGAGGAAACAAAGCCAGACCAGGGCCTGCAGCTGCCCGGATTTTTCTCTCCCAGGTGGATGTGGGGCAAGAAGAGCGGAGGTTTAGAGTCATATTTCAGTTTAAAGTCAGACACAATTCAATAGGACTCATTCCCATTGATCAGGAATTGGGAGAAGATCTCTCTTTTTGCTTCTTTGTTTCTTTCTTTTATTCTTTTCTTTTTTGTGGTAGGGGAGGATGCTAAGTGGAGAAGAATATGAGGAAGGATGTGAGAGAAAGTAAGAGGGAAGAGGAAATGTATTCCCTGGTTATGTTCAAAAGTATCGCATGAAACTGGAAAGCAGGAGGATCTAGGGAACAGAGAAACTTAGGGACTAGTATTTTAATATTAACTAATTATTAGCAAGAGAAATTGTTTGTAAGTTCTCTTTGCCCAGATTTGTCATATTGATAGAAGTAGAATGGTATTAATGAGCTGACTACCATGTGACTGGGACAGAGCTCCTGCAAGTTGCCTCCTGACACACTGCCTGAACACCATGCTGTGCCTTGCTCAGAGCAAAGGTTGAAAGGCAACAGGGTAGCAAAAGCAGAAGTAACTTTGGAAGTAAAAGGTCTGGCCTGTGGGGTTTACTTACTGTGTAACGTGGGGATAAGTACGTTGATTCGGAGAAGCCAATAAATCCAAGGAATCTGGGTTCTAGTTTGAGTTCAGTTATTAGGTATGCGTAGAAAGCCTCTGGTCCTAGTCTCTTTAAAATTAGGAAATAGAATGGCAGAATAAAGACTGAGAGCACACTATAGCTTCCCTGAGACCTATAATCAAGACACACACAAAAAAGCTACAACTTGATGAAGAAAAGAAAGAAGTAGATCTCTGAAAATCATGGGGAAGCTGATAGAAAAATTAGAAACTGCAGAGAAGTTGGAGAAACAGAGCACAACCCAAAAATAAAGTCACCTGGAAAGTTAACTCTAATATCTGGGAGATAAGACCTGTATCCATCAATCCAAGGTAAGTGCAGAGAGGTTTGTCAGCTCCGGGGAGAAACAACAGATCAGGCCAGATGCACTGGCCCTAAGAAAAGTCCATGATAACAGTAACTTACAGAGACAGCGTGGGGTTCAACTGTGAAAGCAACACCTCTGTACAGCAGGTTAGAGGTGGAGAAGAAATCCAGTGCAGCACCTGCCTTATTTGAGAGTGTTTAATCAGGAGTGATTTTTGGAAGGCATTAATTAAGACTGAGCTACAGAACAACTATACTTCAATATTTGTGAGGTCGCCCTACAACAGTGGTTTGGTGGGAGATAGCTATAAGTTAGTGCAGATTGGACACAGGTTAGGCATAGAAGTTTAAGATTAGGCTAGGAAGGACACAGGACTTCTCTTCTCCATGGTGGGAAACCAGTCTGACTGTGTGTGCCTTTCAGGGAGGTTGGATTTCAAAGGGCTGGTATAAAGTCCAGTGGATGGCTTGACCCTCCTTTTGAAAACCAACATAAAGTTCAGTGGTATGTTTGCTTTCTTCATCTGCCAAGTGATCAGGATTGTGACTCAGCTTGGACAATTGCACAGCCTGGGCTACACAGACAGGAGACCATCACAAACCTACTGGCCATAGAGGTAGGTGAAGACAGCCATGACTGAGGGTACACGGAGGGACATGGAAACTGGAATCAGCTGCTGAGAATACAGTCCATTGACCAACCATGCCCAACAAGAAAGACAGGGCAAGATTCAGTGCTCGTACACAAAAATGCATGTGGAAACAAAATAGTCTTAGTAGTGACCCACTATCTCTTCCCTGCAGTCTGATGGATTCCAATACTGCAGAACCTAGAAAGAAACTACTCATTCACAAATATGAAAGAAGTTTTTTAGACCCATTTTTCTTTTTCTTTACTGGGGGAGGGGGTTAGTTTCTTTTTCTTTTTTTCTTTATTTTTCTTTCTTTTTCCATCTTTTTCTTTATTCTTCTCTGTTACGTTTGTCTAATATTCTTTTACTCTTTAACACAATACTTTATCTCACTTATTTCTCTTATTTTCCTTTTCTTTATTTTTCCAATTTTTCTTTATTTCATTCTCCCACTCCCTATCCCCATCAATCTTAGTAGTATTAAGTTTTATTAATCTTTAGATACTTAATTGATTCTATAATTTTTTTTTATTTTAAAGATAATAAAACCCAACAAAACAAAACAGAATAAATATAATTAAAACAAAGCAGTGAAACTGGTATAAAACTTCAAAGCAGGATACTAGGAAAACAATGATGGCTATCCTAGTATATCTTGTTATCTTCACAATAGTTCTCAATTCCATCAGATATAGCAAGATCAAACCAAAACAAAATAGAATAAAACCAATCAAAACAGAACATTAAATATAGCAAAACAATTGGAACAAAACAGTGAGAATAATATTGGATTTCAAAAACAGGATAGAAACCCTCCGTATTTGCTATATTGCATGCTGTTATCTTCTCAATAGATGCTCAGACTGCTGGCCCAAAGCACGCAAAGTCAACCAAACAATACAAGAATTCAGTTGATTTTTGTACCTCAGTTGCCATCAGCTCAAGTCTGTCCTGTGAACAGTTGCTTGTGGCTGAAGGGGCAGGGAGGCGGCATGCAGAGGAGTTGGTGATTCTCAGCACCTACCCTGGTAGGCTCATGGGTGGCTTACAAGACAGGCTGGCTAGCTGGATTCTTGGTGGGCTCCTCCTAGTCCCAGCATGGTCAATTCTCAAGAAGCACTGACTTTTCTCTTCCTGGGCCCACATGGCTTGCACAGCTTATCAGAAAGACTGGCTAGTTGTCCCCTCCTTGATTCTATGCTTTTACAGTTAATATATTTTTCTATTTTTAATGGTAGTAGAGTCATTGCATTTAGTAGATATTTACTGAAAATCAGTATTTGGTTTGCTTTGTGTCCATATTATAACTGCAAATCTCCTTTCTGTTGTTAAGGGTGGTACAATGGTAGTTTTCATTGGTTCTTAAGGTATGTCAATATTCAGTTTGTCTTTGAATCTATTAGTGTTGCTGATTTTATTTCTATTGCCAGGTCAGCAAAGTTACTGTTATTTATTAGTTTGTTTTGTTTTGTTTTGTTTTGTTTGTAGTGGGGATTGAACTCATGACCTTGCACTTTCCAGGCAGATACTTAGGCCACTGAGTTAAATCCTGGGCTGCTATTTTTTAGTTTTTACTGTATTTCAATGTCTGGTTTGCCTTTGCATGGTCAACAATACTGATACTCGTTTCTAGAGAACTGGATGCTAGATCAATTACAGTGCACCCTCCCCTCTCCAAATTAACAAAGATGTTGGGATCCTAGGGTAAAAGGCCTATAGTTAGCCATGTCTGGAGCACATTAATGAAAAAAGATACTAACAAAAGAGATCCTATACTAGCAACAAAATCATTCCACTATAATCAACTCCAAAACCTCAGCGTGCATGCATACACATATATGTGGACACACACACACACACACACATACATGGACATACAGAGAGAGAGAGAGAGAGAATATAGAAATAAGAGAAAAACAAGCAACATAATGCCTATAAAAACTCCTGACTTCTCCAAAGCAGGTCCATTGCTCATTCATGGGGAAGAAATCAAAAGTCAAATAGCTGAATTACACAAAGTGATAAAGAGTAGACAAAAAACAGATAAATAAAGGGCCTGGTGAGTTCAAAGATGATACAGCTAAGTAGATAATGAACTTAATAAACAAAATAAACAGTGAGCTTACAGAAGACACTAATTAAAAGTAAGCTGTACTAAACAAAATGATACAATGCATGAATGACCAGTTTAGCAAAGAAAGTTCTTATCAATAAGAACTAATGTCAGTACTCCTCAAACTCTTTTAAAATTGAAAGAGGAAGAATGCAACCAACTCATTCCTGGAAGCTCACATTACCTTGGTTCCAAAATCAGATAAGAAGTTAGCAAAGATAAAACTACAGGCCAATGTCTTCACTGAACATGGAGGCAAAGATAGTAAGATACTGGCAAACAGAATGCAACAAATCATTAAAAAGATCATACATTATGACCTAGGAGGCTTTATCCTAGTGATGTAAAGATGCCCCAACATATGAAAATCAATAATATAATATATCACATAGGTAGAAGCAAGGACAAAGTCATGATCTCAATAGATACAGAAGAAAACTGACAAAATCCAACACCCATTCAAGATAAAAAACAGACATAGAAGGAACTTATCTCCATCCGATAAAAGTCATTGTGACAAACCTACTGCCAACATCACATTAAATGCAAGAAACTGAATCTTTTTTCCACTAAAATCAGGAAAGAATTTCAGAATGTCCACTATCACCATTCCTCTTCAATACAATATTCAAAATTCTAGCCAGAGCAATCAGGCAAGAAAAAGAAACACAAGGGTTATATACAGGAAAGGAAAAAGTCAAACTATTTTTATTCACAGATGACATGATCTTTTACATAGATGACCCAAAAATTTCTACTAAAAGATGCCTAGAACAGATAACCAAATTCAGTAATGTAGCAGGATATAAAATCAGCACACAAAAATCAATAGCACTTCTGTATACCAATAATAAAGCCACTGAGAAAGAAATTAGGAAAATAACCCTACTCTCAGTAGTATCAAGAAAAATTAAATACTCAGAATCAATAAAACAAAGGAAATGAGGGACCTCTGTAATGAAAATGATAGTGCTCTGAAAAGAGAGATTAAAGAGAACATCAGAAAATAGGTAGAACCAACAATGTCAAAGTGACCATACTTTCAAATTGATATATGGATTTAATGCAATTCCAATCAAAACACCAACAGTGTTCTTCATAGGACTAGAGAAAACAATCCTAAAAGTCACATGGAATGTGGAAGTGACCCAGAATTGCAAAGGCAGTGCTGGGCAGCAGGAGCAAAACAAGAGGATCACAATCCCAGATTTCATGTTATATTATGATACAAAAGTATGGTGATTAAAAATAGCATGGTACTGGCATAAAAACATACACATGAATCAGTGGAACAGGAAAAAGGGAGAAGAAAAACATCACACATTTTTAGCTATCTGAATTTTGACAAAGGCCCTGAAAACATACACGGGAGGAAAGATAGCCTCTTTAACAAACAGTGTGGGAAAACTAGCTGTGCACATGCAGAAGACTGAATCTACACTGAATCTCTCACTGCTAAAATAAAATCAAAGACTTAAATATTAAAACATAGACACTTAATCTGGACGTTGAAATAGATAAAACTTGTCAAGACATAGGTATGAACTTTCAGAACAGAGCCCCAGCTGCACAAGAAACAACATCAAGAAACAACAAAGAGAATCAACTCAAATTTAAAAAGCTTCTGCACAGCAAAGGAAATAACCAACAGAGTGAAGAGATAGAATGGGAAAAAATTTTTTTTGCCAGCTACTCCTCAAAGTACTACTATCTAGAATATATAAAGACCCCCTCAAATAAAAGACCCAATCAAAAATAAGACAATTGAAATGAAGTCACTTCTTAGACAACAAGTACAAATGACCAATAAATACATTTAAAAAAGTTCAACATCTTGGGCAATTAGAAAAATGCAAATTAAAAAAACCTTGTAATTCTCTCTTACTCCACAAAACATGACTATCATCAAGAAATCAATAATAACAAATGCTGTGAGGCTGCAGCAGGAAAGGAGCCCTTCTGCATTGTTGATGGGAATGTAAACTAGTACAATCACTATGGAACTCAGTACAGAGACTCCTCAAATATGTAACAATAGGAATTCCATGCAACCCAGCTAGCCTCCTTTTAGGTATCTTCCCAAAAGAGTTGAAGACATCATATTACTGTAATACAAATATACAATGGATAAAGAAAATGTATTTATGTACAATGGAGCAGTATGCTGCTATAAAAAGGGTAAATTTGAGTCATTTGCAGGAAAACTGATGTACTTTGAAGCCATAAGTCTGAGTGAAATGAATCAGACACCCACCTTATACATCACATTGTTTCTCTTATATGAGAAACCCAAAGTGCAAAAAATTTAAAGAACAAAGTAAAAGGCAGATAATAGGAAAAGGGGGACAGATGTTTTGCAAATGGGAAGGGCGTAAAGAGATGCGGGGAGTGGAAGGAGGAAAAACAGTCTCTTAGTTACTTTTCCCATTGCTGAGGCAAAATACCCAACACTCAAAGTTAAAAGAGGAAAGCTTTATTTTGGCTCACACTTTTTAGAGGTTTCAGTCCATAGGCAATTAGCTCCCAGTCAGGATGGCATGGCAGAGGGGCATCACAGAGGAGAAAGAGTCCACATCAAACAGGGTGGGTAAAAGGCAGCCAGCAGTGAGGTAGCAAGCAGCAAGGGATAGCAGCAGAACCTTTTTCTGTCCCTTATATTCTATCCAGACTGCATACCCTTGGGGCAGGTAGCACTCATACTCTGGGTGGGCCTTCTTATTATCCACACCTAGAACTATGGCAAACAACTCAGTGGACTAATTTAGTAATCACATACCCTTAATCCCAGTGTCACACACTTAATCCAGCCACCTCTGAAAAGCCCCCACCCATGACCACATGAGGCTTTGGGGAGACATCTAGACACTAGCCCTAACAGAGTCATAAAAATAATTAAAACGTATCATGTGCATGCACCAACTTTGTAGAATGAATGCAATCATCATGTACTGCCCATATGTTCTAATAAAAATAAAAATTAAAAAGAAAACAAATTAAAATAGAGAACAGAATTAAATAATTCCTCAGGTCACAACCACCCTGACATCCTATTAATCCACTGGTTTTATTCCTCTCCCCTAAACTACAAGAATCCTCTATCAAATGGGAACAGTCTCCTTCCTGACATCACCGTCTTTCTTGAGATCAGGCTGTTCCATCTGTAAGCAGTTTGCTGGTTCTTTCACTTTGAGAAGATTTATTCAGGAAGATGAAAGAAAGCAAGACCAGAGAAGGATGGAAGCCAGAAAGATGGGAGAAGGAATAGCAGTGGAAGATTTTAAATTAAAACTGGATGGTAGAGTCCCTGCCTGGTGCCAACCTCCAGCTGGCCAGGATAGACTTTGCCAGGCCAACCGCAACTGAACCTTGTATTCATTGTTTTTATCTCTCCCATAGTGCTTGGTTCAGGGTTGTGCCCATAGCAGGTGGTTAATAAATGCCTACTGATGGATCAATCCCAGGAATTCATTCAACCTTTGCGAAGCATGAGGTTAGTTAAACTGATAATCACTCATTCAGCAACAATTCCCTGGCACAG
>PVJX010050821.1:0-10535 GCA_004027295.1 Dolichotis patagonum | reverse complement strand
CCTTAATTGTAAATGTGGACAATAAAATACAATAGCTCAGTATCTGAGCTTTTGTTATCTAAATCACAGATATCTTTGTGTTATACACTAGTAAATATTTTGAAGTATTGTTACCCGCATTAACCGTTGAAATTATAGTGCATCCTTTGCATTTTAAGTGCTAAAGAAATACATGTTTGGTGCTTTAATACTTTTGAAGGTTATGTTTCAGTATAATTAACTTTTTTAAAAATTCCATGTATTGCATTTTGTGCTTTTGAAACATTCTGAATGGGGTAGTGACAGATTACCAAGGGGAACATGACACAAAAAGAGTTTTTCTTTGCAGGGCACAGTTATCATGTTTCTGGGGCCCTGTCTTTCACTGTGAGATATCAACTCTGTGTCCCTCACTCTGACACCAAGCCCAGACCCAGGCCAAATCAAACCAAGCCAACCCAGGTCAATCCAAGCCAATCCAAGGAATTCATAGCATTAAGACTGTATTTTTAGATTATTGTCAGTGTTTCAAAAATGTGCCTAAGCCTTACATCTTGCATTTTTTAGTGCTGCAACCAGGTAAGATGTGCTATGTGGAACAAGACCAAGAGACTTGGGCGATGGATGGAAAGGTTCTAGTTGATGCATCTGCAGGTGAGAACCAGGGAGCCCAGGGTCCTGGGAGAGGGCAGCCTGGCTGGGTGTTGAGTGGGCTATCAGGTCCAGCTTGAAGCTTCATTCCTGCCACTCAGTCCCTGTCTTCTCATGGTTCCTTCATGCTTTTTAGCGAATGACTTTAGAACCTGTGAAGAGTCTCTGGACTTTCCACCCTGCGATAAGAACACACCCACAGGCAAGTCAGAGGCAAAAAGAATGTTCCAGGATATTGAAAGTCTTATGATAGATTTCTCACTTGACTCCAGTACCCTACAAGTCTGATTAAATAAATTTTTGCTACCTGAGCCCTGAAAGATAAAATGAAAAAGAATAATATGAAGCATGGACAAGTTTTAAAAATCACGTTGGAACTGTACGTTAAGTATAACAGTCTGTTAACTCTCAGACAGTGGTGGGTACAAGTTACTATTTCTGTGTTTTGGTGCCTTACTAGTCTTACGTGGCTTCCTATTTAACCTGTGCACTTAAGATGCAGTCACAACTGGTGTCCTTCAGAGGAAAGGTTTGGCAGTGGCTCTAATAAGAGACCATAGCACTAGGCTTCTTGCTGTTGTTGTGCCGGTGATTGAACTCACAGCTTTCATCCTTAGCGGCAGCCCCAGCCCTTTTTATATTTTTTATTTTTGAGACAAGATCTCAAAAGTTGCTAAGCTGCCGAGACTGGGCTTGAACTTGTGATCCCCCAGTCTTAGCCTCCCACAATGCTGGGATTACAGATGTGCTGCTTGTGCCTGCCACCCTATGTGGTATCCTGGAAGGTCGCTGTGATCCTTTGTGTTTCTCACCATATCCCGTATATTTATAACACCCTGTTAGTATGTATTATTTAGGTACATGTAATTCATAAGTAGACGTACATTATGTGGCTTCTACATAAGTATATTCAATGTAAATCATCTGGAAGCTTTTCCTCCTACCTTTTCTAGAAAATTGATTAAAGGCTTTTTATTGACTATTGTTAAGCATGGAGGTAAATTTTTTCATACATAAATTCCTCCAGGATTTCTTTTGATTTCCCTGTTCCATTTTATTGTTTTGATCTAGTCTCTTAGAAATAAAATAAAATAAAATAAAATAAAAAGAGCTCTCCATGCACTCAGGCCCGAAGAGAAGAAAAAAGGCAATGCAATCAAAGTAAGATTTCTTAAATTCTTAAATTCAGTGCCCAGTGCAGGTCAGTTTCCTTTCTGTATCTGCATTATTAGCTCACGCATTATTTTCTTTTCATAACCTGCTTTTCCTTTCTTTTTCAAGTCTCCCTACTTGTCTTCTGCAGGGCATTTTCTTGCAATAGGTAAGTAGTTTGCTTTGGTTGAGTTTATTTGGGTGTTTGGCACGTTTGAAAGATAATTTTCGTGGAAAAAAGGGGGAAGGGTTGGAGTAAGGACAACCGAGGTCGAGGAATAGTGTAGAATTAATTCTGATTGGCCATCCAAGGCTGTAGTGCCTATCCAAATACTATCCAGCCTCGCTGAAAGGGCTGTCCAAGCCAGAGATTCCGGGAAGTGTAGACCAGAAGACCAGCATGGTCACGGACACACTCTAGGAAAAGCGTCTTTAAATGCGCGATCTGCGGGAGAAAACAGAGAAGGCTACAGGACGTCAACATTCTCCGTGTTTGAAAGATTCTGGCTGCAGGAAAGGAGAGCTCGAGAATCCATTCCTAGGGCCGGGGATTTAGCTCAGTGGCATAAGCGCCTGCCTGGCAAGCGCAAGGTCGTGAGTTCGATACCCGATACCACAAAAAAAAAAAAAGAGAATCCATTCCTAACCGGCCCCTGGTGAAACACAATCCGCGGAGCTCCCGCAGACGTCATTTCCGCTCTGTGAGCATGGAATTCTGGGAAATGTAGTGTGGGACTCTCCAGGGTAGCGGATAATTTCCGCTGCAGGAGGCCGAGCTGCCTCCCGGCTCCCATCGGGAATCTGGGAAGCGTAGTCCAGGCGGACTCAGCAGCGCAGCGCAGCCACTTCCGTCCCAGGTATGCGAGGCCGCGGCCTGCGCTTCTCGCAGAAAGCTGAGCTCTCCTCTCGGCTCATTTGCTCCTGGCGTCCGCACGGATCTTTCCTCCTTTCGCTCCCGGCCGGTGGCATCCAGGCAGGTGACCCGGGGGAAACGAATGCATCTGCGAGGAAAGGCGGGGTTTGTGGTCCCTTTGAATGGGCTTGCATGGCGTGCGGCGGCTGTCCGCTCATCCCCGGCTTGGGCCGGGACCTGCATGGTACAGACGGGGATTGAGGGGCTTCTGGGCTCTGTACCTCCCCTCCCCCCGCGCTCTCTACCGGATCATAGCCAGCCCTGCACTTTCCGGTGGTATACTGCTCGACTTTTACTCTTCTTTAAAATGGTTTTAGTGGCTACCTGTTAACTGTACCAAGTTGAACCCAGAACCTTTGCACTGAGCTACATGCCCAGCCATACCCTCTTTCCAAGACAGGTTTTCGCTAATTCTCTGCGTTGCTCAGGCTGGACTCGAATGCGATTCTCCTGCCTCAGCCTCCCACTGTGCAGAGATTACAGGTGTGCATCGCCACGCTTGGCCGCTAAGAGTGATTCCGAGAAGAGTCAAGCGCGTGGTAGAAGATACAGCAGGTCCCTTGTTACTAGTACTCTGTAAGTTTTTGAAAAGCACTCAGTTCCCAGGAAGTTTCCGTGTACTTAAGATGGGGACAGAGCACCAGTTGCAGCGTCCCTGGCCTCTCTCTGAAGGAAGTGGGGCTGTACCAGGATCCCGTATATGATTGACTTTATTCTTTTCATAGAGAGGATCCCTCCGGGCTGTTACCTGGGATGTCCACTGTCATTGATGGGAAAGTTCTGATGAAGTTCTGATTTTTCTCCTCTTTTCCTTTTCCAGTCTCGATTTGGGAAAGGCTACAAGAGGAGGGAATGACCCAGGGGCGCCAGGCAGCAGTCTTACCTGAGTAGAATTTACCATCCTTCCTTCCCCCTATCTATCTCCAGTGATGTGGGAGGTATTTTCTTTACTTACTGGCTAAATCTGCTACAACACTGGTATTTGTTAAATAAGTCCAGGAAGGGATGGGGTATGCTGAGGCCTGAAAAATACAGTATAAAATATTTAGTGCTAAATATTATTGTAAGAGAATTTTATGACTTAACATCATTAACCATCACAAGAATCCTATAGTTGAGGAGACTGTTGGCTCATTCAACCAGTGAAGAAACACATGGGTTGTTTGTCCTGTTTTTCACAGTTAGGTAGCTAGGGAATTTAGGTAGTTTACTCCATTGCCTTTGCTGTTGTTTTGTTTGATGTGTGTTTGTTTGGTTGTTTGTTTTGTTTTTGTTTTTTTTTTTGAGACAAAGCCTTTTTATGTAGTCCAGGCTAACCTGGAACTCATGACCCTCCTGCTTCAGCCTCTTTAAGAAGTGGGATTACAGGCATGGGCCACTATGCCGGTTCTGTTGTTGTGGAACTCAGGACCAGATCAAATGGAGACTCGGCACCAGAGGGACTTTAGAAGGCAGCTTTATTACGCTAGCGGGCTGACGGGAATCTCAGTTCCAAATCATCAGCCATGATTAGAGTTTTCCAGTTGTCTTGGTTACTTTTCTCTTGTTGCTGGGACAAAATACTTGACACCCAAAATGAAGGAAGGAAAGTTTTATTTAGCTTACAGTGTTTGGAGGTTTCAGTCCATAATCAGCTGGCTCCAAGGCAGGGTGGCATGGCACTGGGGCAACATCTCAAGGAAGCAGCCAGCAAAAGCCCCCAGAGCAAAAATGAGAGAAGAGCAAGCCTCTTGCTTCCTTTGCACAAGATGAGAATATTTACAAAGGAAGAACCCTGGCTCCCTGCTGAGTCTCAGGTAAACTTCTCAACTTCTCAAGTTGATACAGTGTATCAACCATAACACCAATCATTTATGTTTCCAAAAGGAAGTATAAAAGGCAGATAATATGGTTGGTTACACATGTCTTTGTCATTAATTGCTAGGCAGAATTCAGTCTTACAGAAACAGAAACTAAATGAGGTTACTATGGTACAGCATAGAGAAAGAATCCATCATTGTTTGAGAAGGGGCAGAGATGTCCTGGCAGTGATAACTGGAATCAAGAGAAACCTTTCTTTTTGGCTGAGCTATGCTCATCTTGCAGTTGGCACCTGCAGCGTCAACGCCTGTAGTTTTAAGCTTTCTAACCATAGGAGCAGGCTGTGTCCGGCCCCATCTTTGAGCAGTGTTAGAAATATGCTTAATATTAGAAATACAAGTTTTAAAATTTTCTCTGCATTAAAATAGTTTCGACACTGTGTTGCTTTAGGTTTTAACGTTCCTGCTGTCTTGCACCTCCCATGGTACATGTATGACTGTCCCATCTGGTGGCTTCTGCCGCTAGCTTTGTACGAGGTGAACAGTCATACGTGGGATGGTCATGCATGTACCACTGGTGGCTGAGGCCACCTGGCTCTTCATAAACGTGTTTGGATCAGGTTGAGAAGGCATGTTTGGGTTTCTGTAGAGTCACAAAAGCTTATGTTAACGAGCTTTGACTTTTTGATAAGATTTTTTTAGTCATCTGCAATTTAATTGTATTTGAAATATTTATGGCTCACATTTTGATTATAGGAATAATTACATATTGTTGAGATTGAGAAAATACATAAAATAAGAAAGAAATATTATTACCCATGAACACAGGGTGTACTAGTGTTAACAGTATCAGCATTTCCATGTTCCTATTCAGTAGATTTAGTTTTGGATTTTTATCTAAGCTTTACAGAATAGGTTTTATTTTTCCCTAGTGTTTTATTACTATGGAAATTCATAAGAATAACCCTGATTTTCCCTTCCCCTCCTGCCCACCCCCATATATATGGATGACTTTACTACAGTGAAATCTTCACAAATCAGTGCTATTTTGCTTTCCATGTTTACGGTGAATTCGTTTAGAAACATTAGAGTCTGTAGCTAAAGCTAATTCCCGAAGCCATCCAATATCCAATAACAGCGATCACAAAGACTTCTTACTCAGAAGCATTTCAGTCCCAGCCCTGAGCAGTGGAAATCACAGTAAATTTTAGTTTTTCTCAGGCTGTTGAACACTTGTGTGATAGGCAAGTGATGATTCTTCTGTTTGTGACAAAATTCATGAAGCTGACAATGGTTAAGTACAGGAGACTGAATGGAGTTCAGTGTTGACGACACTAGTGGGTCAGTTGCACATGACTGAAATAATTGTCAGTAGGGTCCCTACAGATGAATAACACAGTGAACAACGATAGGCCTCAAACATGCTTCCCGACACGCTTAGTAACTGTCCATTTGGCCTTTTTCTGCTCTAACATACTTTTACCATCATCAGTTTTAACGCATGTTAGCAGATTTAGTTTGATTATGCTGTTTGGGTTTATACTGAATTAGTATTTTTTTTCAACTCCTTTGGAAACATTTTACCTGCAGTCCTCACAGACTATTCCTGGAGCCTCATTATTCAGTCCCTTCAAACTTGACATTGATTCCTTGAATAAATGACAGCTGAGTGACATCAGTAACATCTGTGGAGTCTGGCGAAACCTTTTCTCTTAGAGTTGAATGGACCGTGGTGTTGTTTGCATTGTCATCAACACTTAGAGCAGCCGTTCTAGCTCAAGGCCCCATAATTTTAAACAAAATTCCTTTTTTCTGGACACATTTCCTTGCCTGCTACAGTCAAACATGATCTAATCAGCTCATCACTGGTAAATTATGGTCCATGCTTGGGTGAGAAATAGAAGCTGAATGTCCGGATCCTGCTTTGGTTGCAACTTCATTTTCATGATTGTTTTTTGTGAAAAAGAAAATTCTGCTGTGATGAAATGTTTTATTTGAAATTTCCTAATTTTCCTGAGTATTGCTGTATTCTGAGTTATTCGTGATGAGTGCTGACAGTGTAGACATGCATTATATTCTATGTGTGGCCGTGCTATCACTTCATAATAAGCAAAAGGTTTCGCTAACTCAGTAACTCATCACTACTGTGCTTCGGAAAGTATGACAAACCCTGTTTTTCTGTTGGTTTCTGGTGAATATGTACTGACAATTAGAAGCTAAAACATGCGGTACAGCAGTACACGTTGCACTTGAAATGCCGATCCGTTAGCATCATTTTAATACAGTGGAGGTCACCCAGTCCTGGGTCCTATGATTGTACTGTGCTTAGCTACAGTACAGAGAAATGAGAGGCACATGAGGTCCTGCACAGTTACAGAGCTCAGCTGCTTTAATCAGCATTGGGCAGCCATGCACGTGATTTAGCCAGGAAGGAACATAATCAGATATTAACTGTATCTAACAGGTAAACAGAGCCAACAATATTATGTGGGTTGACCACTGCTGGGTTGCATATGAAACAAGAATTGCTTTTTATTTTTTATTCATTTGTTTTTGTCTTTTTGAGACAGGGTCTCACTATGCAGTTCAGGCTGCCCTTGAGCTCACTTTGTAGCCCAGGCTGGTCTTGAACTCACAATAGATCCTCCTGCCTCAGCCTCCCGAGTGCTAGGATTACAGGTGTGTGCCATCACACCCTGCTTGCTTTTTATTTTTAATTATTTTGTGGTTTGAAGTACTGGGGAAGGAACTCAGGACCCCACACATGCTTGGCAAGTCGCACTGTCTGTTAGAGTAAACTGAGGCATGACAGAGGCCACCAGGTCCCGTGAAGCTGAAGCAATAAGTGAAATTTATTCCCCCCTGGGTGCAGGCGAGCCAAGGGTAATAAAACCGTTGGCCCCAAGGGACGGGCTTGGGAAGGTTTATAGGAGTGTTTAGATGGGAGAGGAGAATGGCAGGGACGGGTGGGAAGTTTTTAGTCTGAGTCTGGGGAGTCGGGGGGTCGGTGACATCCGTGTCTTGCGGGTGCAGCAGCGTAGGGTGGTTGCTTGTTCATCTCTTTAGCAAGCTCCATCTTCCTGTTATCGCTGTGTCTCGTCGGCTAAGGTCAGCAGCTGTGCTCAGGGAGTTTTTTTCTTCTGTCGGGCTGGGTGGACACGGCCAGCCTGTCTTAATTTTGAGTCCCTGGGTGGTTAGTGACCCCCTGCTTGGAAGAGCTGGTGAGGCGGGTCTTGACTGGAAGCCTTCTGCACGCCGAGTGTGCACGTGAGAGGCACCCACAGCACACGTTGCTGTCTTTCCTCCTTGCAACAGCGTCAAGAGCATGTTACAAGAGCAACAGGGAGCTGGGGGTCAGGAGGCGTGGGTCCCCGACCTTGCTCTGTTCCTGGCTGTGGTTTCCTGACAGTTTCCTTAAAGGCTCAGCTTGCAAACTGCCTCTATTCATCCCATACTCTGTGGTTTGCAACTGTCTCTGCAAACTCTGGTCACCTGTGGAGATCTCATAAAAAAGCTTTGCGAGGTCCTGATTTATAGATCCACCACTGGACTCTGGGCATTGACACTATTTTAAAAAACTCCCAGGTAATGCCAGTGACCTAACAGATTGAAAGCCCTGGTCCTAGAAATTGAGAACAGAGTCTGGGCTGATGATCCTGGCTGTTTTACTGGCTAAATGGATAAGTATGAGCAAATAACTTAAAATCTTGATGTCTCAGTAGTGTCATCAGTGATGGAAATTACAGCTGTCCCACTCCCCAGGCATTGTGGACATTACGTGGGGCACTTCCTCTAGGACACACGCTTTGGCTTTGGGTCTCCCACCACTTTCTTGGCTTCCTCTTCTGCAGACTCTCATCTGTTCCAGCACGCTGAGGAGTCCTCTTGAGTTGGGCTCTAACTCAGTCAGATCAGGTCTCAGGTTCCCATTGAGCCCTCCATCTCTCTTCCCTCACGCACACTCGCATTTATCCAGGACCTTTTAGAAGGCGATTAGAAAATGCAGTATGTGAAAGAAAGTGCCATTCTTTCTCTGCAACTGTGCAGCCAAGTTGTGCACACATTCTGTGGATTCTCCCAGCAGCGTCACGTGTGGGCAGGGACCCTGGAGGGGGCCAGAGCAGACTTCTCTCCAAGATGGTGCCCAGAGGCTCTGCCACAGTTCATGATTAGCTTTTTTTCTTTTCCTTTTAGTTCTTTCTCTCCCACCAATGGCCTTGAACTCATCCGAAAACATTCATAACATAACAGACTTTGAGGCAGAACTCACAGAATTAAACTTGCGGTCTCCAGAACCTTCCAGCGTCAGCGCTAAGCAGCTTTACACAGGTGAGCACACTTAACCCTGCAAACAGCCCTGGGTGTGGAGGACCACCTGGGCCACTCTCCTAGAAAGAAGAGCCGTTATCTCCATCTTGGCTAAACCTGGCCCTGCTTCTGTGTATTGATACATGCACAGCTGGCAAAGTTTTGTCCTTGCCCCCCATTGGCATTAAGCAATGCAAATTGGTGGCAGGTCAGTGTTGCCCGTCCATAGCTCCCAAGAAGAAGCATGTGTGAGCCGGCAGGAGGGAGAGCCACCCTCCACACTGTTAGCTGGGATCCAGCCTCGAGATAAGAGGCTATGATGTCCCAGGGCGTAAAACATTACCCAGCAGAGCTGAAGCACTGATCCCATTACCTTGAATAGTGTTATGCAGATGACTCTTTCTGCATACCCTTCTCTGCACATTGCAAAGGTGATTTCAGGCCTCCTACCTGGTCCGGCTCACAGCGGTGACTTCCCGCCATTCTCACAGTCACTCGTCCTCAAGCTACTGCCCTCTGCATGAACTCATAAAACCTGGGTTTGGCCCTGGGTTGAGACTTTGTTCCCATGAACCATCACCCTAGCTGGACGTAGGACCCCCGTGGCTCCTCACAGCTGCAAATATGACTTAGTGTCTGTTCTTGCCATGTGTCTCACTGATAGTGGTCGATTGGAATTAACTCGCTGAGATTCCAATAACTTTTCCATGGGATTACAAATATAAACTTCTCAGACTGGGCCAAGGACCGAAAAGGGTTCTCAATACGTGGGTCAGTGTTCTTATCACCAGTGGGATCTGGTCTTGGAGAGGCAACAGGTCTCATCCTTTAACATCAGACATATGCAGTAGGACCTGCCTGGGGGTGTGGCTCAGTGGCAGAGCCCTCACCCGAGCATGCTGGAAAACCTGGGTTCCATCCCCAGCACTACAAAAAAACAAAACACGGATTTCATCTTTCCGTTGTATTGGTGTGGGGATGTATTTGTTGTAGCCATGAGTCTCCTGTGGCTTCAGGAAGAATATTAACCAACCATTCGAGTAAAGGGTGATTTTCCCGGACAGAGCCAGAAGCACTGCATCCAGCTGTCTTACAAAGTATATTTGCAAGAGCAGTCTCAGGGTGCAGAATAGTGTCTACTCAGCAGCACAAGGAAATAGAGAACCTTGGTGTTGTATGTAGCTTTCCGCCCTTCTCACATACAATCCTAACAACAGTCCTATAATGTTGGCACTATAATGACCCCAGCTTTCAGATGCAGAGCTGAATCCTGGGAAGGATGCTGAACTTAACTGGCTACTCAGCAAGTGCAGAGCAGCTGCAGAGTGCAGAGTGAACACCTCGGGAGCTGGGCACAACTGTGAGGGCTGAGTGGTGGCTGGAATCCAGGCCACGCTGCCCACCGCATAGCAGATGTGTGTGGCCCATCTCAGGGGAGGGAACAGATACCTTTTCCCGAAGCGCACAAGGGTACATTTCCCTTTCATTCATGGCTTCTTTCCTGTTACCCTGTTCGGCCTCCTCAGGTCTGTGACCTTCCCTAGAAAAAGGAGGAAAAAATGACCAAGTTCCAGGTGAGTTGATTTTCATTTCTGCCATTTATTTCTTGTTGACTAGCATTTTTTTTTTTTAATTTAAAAGAGAATAAAACAAAAGGGGGCAGTACAGAGCAGATCAGAACAGGACAACATAGGCAACACAGTACTTTACATTAAGTCAACTGGACATCAACA
>PVJX010050820.1:0-10166 GCA_004027295.1 Dolichotis patagonum | reverse complement strand
TATTTGTAGAACATTCATAATGCATGTGAGTATATTAAAGAGTCTGACATTTCATTGGAGGGAAAAATATACAGCTTTCGCATAGAGTTTTTACATCTTTCTTGACCATAGACTAAAGTTTGACAGATTATCTGTTATACTATTGAACAGTTGGTCTTCAGAAGATACTTAAAGACCACCAGAGAGTGGATTAAAGTTGGACAAGGTAGGAATTTTACTTATATGAAGCACACTGTGCCCAATATTATCCACAAATAGACACGATGGCACCAAAGGTTAATCTTTCAGAACATCTGCTCTTTTGATATGGAACATAAATATCAACCATCTAAATATAATTCTTGCTTTTACCACATAAAATATTTTCTGTACCTCACTGTGTGTAACATTCCTGACACTATTTTAATTGCCACTTGATATCATCTCAGAAGCAGCTGGCTGTGTTTTGACTGTGACAGAACAGGCAGGCGTGGTATATATGTATATGTAATATGTAATTCTCTGAAGTTTTAACTTATGGTTTTTTTTAAAGTGTTACGTGCCTCAATAAGTGATGACCTACTGCAGGGATTTGAAATTCTGAAACTGATATCAATTAGGAAGAAAGAGAGTAGGTTTAAATTAGCTATGAATTAAAATGTAAAAATAAAGCAGAAATTTTATTTGTTTGGTGATATTTTGTGGAGTGCTATGAGGTCCTTGCAAATTATAATTTTAGGTTAAGACAGTAAATTCCCAGTGTACTTACTGGATGCACTAAAGGATGTGACTCTAACACATGCTTTGATTAGGATGATCAAACAGTACAACACCAGCTGGAGGGGTGGACCGACTACACCGCAGAGCATTCGCATGGTAACAGCGGGGAAGACAGACAGCGCCGA
This sequence comes from Dolichotis patagonum, assembly GCA_004027295.1. NCBI lineage: Eukaryota > Metazoa > Chordata > Mammalia > Rodentia > Caviidae > Dolichotis > Dolichotis patagonum. The sequence goes on along the minus strand of PVJX010050820.1, from coordinate 9,282 downwards.
GTCACTCTGCTGGACAGGTACTTTGAGTTGTATTTTCTGGTGTTATTTATGGAGCTGTGTTGGCTTATCATCACACACATTTCATCCCTCCTTGATACCAACTGCATGAATAAAAAGGAGACTGAGGTTCAGGGCACAATCCAGGACCATTAAAAATAACACATGCATACAGCCAACTTGGCCAAATGGGTATTATAACATCATGAGTTAGCACAGGCTTTCCCAAATAAGTTAATGAGTTACAATGCAATATTTCATAGTGCATATGGTATAGAAAACTTTAGTATCTCTTATTTTTTCTTTAACATTAAAGCTAAATGGACTCTTAGAAAGTCAAATTCACTCATATCCTATAGTTGGTAGAAGAGTGCATTTAGTTATTATAAAATATGGTTATATTTTATATGGAATAATAATATTTATTGTCAAGTTACTGCTACTATATGCAATGATCTAAGGTAAACTATTTTGTTCAAAATGATCATTTTTAGGTTCATGGCAAAATTGAGCAGAATGTATAGATATTTCTTTATACTTCTTTCTTCTGTATATGCATGCTCCATTATTAACAATTCCTCCTGAAGTTGGTATGTATACTACAGTTGGTGAACCTATATTGCTACATTCTTGTCATCCAAAGTGTGTGCTTTACTCTTGGTGTTTTATATTTTGTAAGACTGGATGAGTGTACAATGACATGTATCTACCGTAGACTATCAACTAAAGTAGTTCCACTGACCTAAAACTGCAATATGCTTTGCTTATCAGTGCTTATTTATTACTGGCAACTAAATACTGATTTATTAATAATTTAATGATGTATGCTATGACATTTTATAATCATAATAATATACTTATAATGTTGTTAATATTATATATTACTATATAATTACATTATGTAATATATAGTATGCTATATATATCCATGTGGTATATATGTATAGCTCATTGAACTTGTTCTTTTCTCCGTAGATTTGATTTTTTAAACCATAGTTTACAACCTCTTCATACTGACTTCTTTCACTTACTAATACAAATTTCATGTCTTTTTGTGGCTTCACAGCTCATTGCTTTTTAGTGTTGGGCCATCGTCTGGTGTATCGCACCCTATTCATCCACTCAGCTATGAAGGGCGTCTTGGGGTCTTCCGAGTTTCGGTAATTACAGAATAAAGCCAACATTAACATCTGTGTACATGCTTCTATGTGTGCCTAAGTTCTCAGTTCACTTGAGTAAATGCCAAAGAGTGTAGCTGCAGGATCACAGTTTTACAAAAAACTCAGAACTTCCATCCAAAGGGCTAATACTCGCGGTCCCAGCGGGAATGACTGAGTCTTCGGGCTCCTTGTCATTCTCAGCGTTTGGTGTCAGTGTTCAGATTGCAGCAATGTAAGTATGCAGTGATATGGCACTGTTGTTTTAATTTCCACTTCCCTGGTGAGATATGATGTGGAGCATCTTTTTACATTTGTATTTGGCAACCTTATACTTTCCCTAGTCTGTGAAGGCCTTTTGAGACTCGCTTTTTGATCAGTTTATAGGTAAATTTCCTTTCTCTTTTCTCTCTTCCTCTCCTCTCTTCTGCCTTCTCCCCTTCCTTTCCCTTCCCCTTCTCCCTCTCCTCTCCTTTCTCCTTTTCTTCTAGGTCTTGGAGACAGGGTCTCTATGTAGTTCAGGCTGGTCTTGAACTCACTATGTAACCTAAGCTGGCTTCAAAGTCACTGTGATCTTCCTGCCTCTGCCTCCAGAGTTCTGGGATTAGAGACTTGTGCCACCACACCTGACAAAACAAAATTTTATATCCAGAGTTTTATGAGTGAAAATGACCTAAAATATGCCATTGTTGTATAATCCATCTTTTATGTAGTGAACTATTATTTACTTGATATTTTCTTAATAATTATTAAAAATATCTTCTACTTTTTTAAAAATTTTGCTAGAAAACCATTTCCAAAAACATCACCTAGAAAATTTCTTCCCCTCAAGTATGTACCAATTAACATTAAGGCCTCAGAGGCCTCTGAGATGACAGCAATTTATTACAATGATCTGAAATTTTAAATATATTACATTTTGATAAGGATACACAGGAAGCAAATCTGGATTCTTTCTTTCTTTCTTTCTTTCTTTCTTTCTTTCTTTCTTTCTCTTTCCTTTTTCTTTTTCTTTTTTTCTTTCTTTCTATCAGAGATTGAACTCATGACCTTGTGCTTGCTAGGCAGGCACTTGTGCTGCTGAGCTAAATCCTCAGCCCCTGCAAATCTGGATTGTTCTCATAAAAATGTTTGAAAATTCAACACATTCATTAAGCCTATTAATTACCTAAGTAACATATCCTCAGGATTAAAAAGCCTAAAGTGTTCTCCCTTGGTATAGAGGAGAAAGACTGACTGAACATAAGACATAGACAACCCTGTTATTATATATTCTTTGCTATCAAAAGGCTTTTTCCAGAAAAAATGTTTTGCTTGTTAAGACAATATTTATCTTTTCACTATATCAACTTGTGTACACACCAGAGCTTCTTACACAATGTTATGATACCAGGTAGATCTTAAATATCTGTAGATATTTCCATGCTTGTTAGAAAATGTGTATTTTAAGTGTTCTAAACATAGTGTCCTGCTAGAAGTGATTATTACATTCTCAAATGAAACCTGCTTCAGAAATTTCACTCCTTGAATGAAGAAACAACTTTTTATTCTTGTAAGTGTCACCGGTTACGTGGACCTTGCCTGAATATTCTGACATCCCCCCTTTACTGCTCACTCTCCCCAGCTGCCCCTCGCCCCCTCTCCTCCCCACAGGGCCACTGTGAAAGGACATTGCATAACAAATGTATCCATCTACACACACGTCCCGCCTTTGTACCAATACTATTAACAGCCAAGGCTATCTTTATTCTTCTGCCACACTCAATTGTATTTAGTGAAATTCTACTTGATATGTAAGTATATAGATTTAATTAAAATGGAAATAGTGTCGCATGATATATTTATTTATAGTCTAAACATTAATGCAGTTTATATTTGATCATTAAATATCATATCTTGATAAGTGACTTTTTTTGTGTCATCATGTCTTAGCATAATGTTATACTTCAAAATCTAATCGCTTGTTAAATTTCTTCTTTTTAAGGCCCCTTTCCTCAGTGTGTCATTCGCCTGTTAATCTGCAAATGCACTGGTTGTGCACAGCCCCTGTGTAGAGGAGTGGTCAGCTCTTCACCTTCTTAACAAAGTTTTCAAACCTCATCTCCTTATTTTACCTTAATGTAACTATTTCTTGTTAAAATTATCCTTCTATTGATAGTATTTATACCAGTCACACATTATTCCAAACATCTGGACTAGAGCAGAAAAGGCTTGGATTCCTTCCACAAAATGTCTCAAAGTACTGGCAACAGTATTATGTAGTCAAATGAGCATGATAATAGTGCAACAGAGAAAGTCATAAAAAACACGGAAACTAGCTAAAGGCATGGGAATGTAATCAAATATTGCACTTCATTAAATGGATTATAACAGTTATCTAGGCAGCCTTCATTTAAGGACCACAAAGTAATCTTTTGACAATATTTTTTTTTTGCATTTCATAATCCTAACAAGAGTTTGTTCTAATATAATATCCATTTTAAATGATGTTCAAGTGACCTTCGCACAAATCAGAGTACCTCAGAGCTCATAGACGGTATCAAAGAATAACACTCAAGATTCTGAGTTTCCTAAGAACAAGTCCACTCTGTTTAGAGGTAGAATCTTTCTGATGGTACAGCTTCTATAACCCTCAATTAAAAGGCAAGGTTGGGAATCCTGAGCAGACACTTTCACTATCTTTGTTATCTAGAGCAACAGATAGACCATCTAGAGGCTAACAGTAATCAGTCAGTCAGGACTTGTGCAGAAGCTTGTAAGATTAATGGAAATACAGAGAAGAGTCTGTGAACAGACCTTCCAAAGGATGGCGAAGCTTGAACATATCACTATGAATGTTCACTCAAGGAGTCCTTGAAGAAGACAGTCTCAAGAACTGCGAGCAGAGAGATTACCCATTTTGCAAATATGGATTCTCCTGTAACATTCAGTTATTCCAAATTAAGGAAGTAGCCTATGGGCAGCACAATAATGAACTTCCTACAACAAGGTTAACAGTATCATCCTTACTGAGTCTATTATCACTGCAGGAGCCCTGCTCAGCAGCAGAATCCAGTTTCAGTGATTCAGCTTTTCTTCAGAATCTTTCATGTTAACATACATTAAGGTAAGGTGCTTGCCAATTTCTTCTTTCTTTCTTTCCTTTTCTCTTTCTATTAAGTCTTATCCATCATAAAGTAAGCAATACATTTTTCTTGCCTCCTTAGATACTTACTACAAATTGATCACTGACAGTCATTGGTGAGCTTATGAAATGTATTATATTCCACCATTACCTTATGGGATCCTCAATGTTTTCCACTCTGAACTCTACTACCCTAGAGGTTTATTAATTAAGGTACAGTGTATGATCGCAATCCAGCTCTTAGATGTGTAGACTCAAAAGTAAGAATTAGGTTTCATAAATGCAGAATGTATTCTGTATTTTTCTAGTAGTTGGACCGGGTCTCCTTTCTCCGGCTTGCTGACGGCAGTAGTCAGACCAGGATCAAATCAGAAGCACCACGGACTGGAGAGCCTCATTCCTTTGCAATTCAAACAAGTGTTTCAACTTTGCAATAATTTGGAAAAGCTATACATACTCCTTAATATTTCCTACTGAACCTGGCCACTACTTCTTTTCTGTTCAATGAATAAGCATGAACGGTAATGATTGGAAACTATAATTTTCATTTGACAACCTTAGATCATTAATATAAGTTTTGGAACAGGCAAAAAATAAGGTCACGATGTGTGAATTAATACCTTTTAAATACCAAAGGAAAACAGATTTACTAGTCATATTTTAAGATTGCTAATATAATTCCTGTTAGAAAGAACTATAAAGTGTTTATATCTCAAAAACAAAAATGTAAGACATCATATGTAGCAAAGTGTCTAAAAATACTGGGAAAAGAGCTGAGAACCAAAGAACAGGCTAGTGGAATAATAATAAAGCAGGGACCAGTACTGCACTGCTGTATACATTGAGTCACATAAAAGAGGCTGTGTTTCTTCTCCTTTTTTTTTAAAGGATAATAATTGTTATCTGTTATCCTTTACGGCATTGCTATGTCAGTGTTTTCAGAGAGAGAGAGAGAGAGAGAGAGAGAGAGAGAGAGAGAGAAACATGCTAGTATTTATAGAATTTGACTTTAGCAATAGCAGTAACAATCTAGTCCAACTAAAAGTAGAAAAAGACAAGTGTAATAAAATAGTTGTTACTGATTATAGGTTAATCTACTCTCTTTTAATGATGAATATTCAGAGTTAGAAATATAGAAAACATAGGTATTCAATTTCTGTCTAATACTTTCTCAATTAGCCCTGAGTAAGTTCTAACTGTAAGGAAGACTGTACTGACATCCATGTCATCTCTAATGAATGGATGAAATCTCCTTTAACGTGAAAGAAGATGCGTTGCTCTATTTCCTTTAGGAAGGTAAACCTTTATAACCTTTGGCAATTATGCTTTAATAGAAGGGAATGAAAACAACTGACTTTCCATGTTAACACCACTCCTGACTGATCCTTGTAGCAGTTGTTGCTGCTCTAATTTTTCCTGCCGTTTTCATTCACTGGAAGAAAGGAAATGTTCTAATGGTGACTTTTAGGGTGATCTCTTTATTGTGTCACTTTATATTTTTATATATAATGTTAAATAACATGAAATATGAGTGGAAAATAGAAGAATGGAGTTTAGAAGTAAAAAACTGGCAAGATATTAGCAACAGAAAGAACTTCATCAATCTGACTAAATCTTCCAATTTGCAGCAGAATGACCCATAAGTACAATGGGGCAAGAAAAAAAAGAGAGGGAAAAAAGGAGAATAGTTTGGAAAGGAAGGAAAAATCATTCATTCACAAACAGTATGATGATACACATTGAAAACTCCAAGGAATAGTCAAAATCTAAGCAAATTCAGAAGAGTATTGGACAAGCTACTGAATACAAGGTCAAGGGTAAAAAAATCATATTTTTATACATGTGCATTACAAATTAAAGAGACAAATGTAAAAAATTTATAATATCTAAACATTTATTAATTTATAAAATGATTATGAAGTAATTTCACAGATGAGCAAGAGCTCTACAGTGAAGTATGTAAAACATTACTAAGTGAAGTCAGTAAGAACCTATAAATGGGGAGAGATGTAACATCCATGTATTATAAGACAATACTTAGATGTCAGCTATCCTCTGAATTATATAAAGATTTAAAGCAATCACATTCAAAATTCCAAAAGATTTTTGTTTGTTTGTGGTGGAAGTTAACAAACTGACTCTAAAATTGGTAAGAAAAAGCAAAAAGAGCCTTGAATAAATAAAATATTCCTGAGATAGAATAAATTTACAAGTTATTCTATATTATTTTAGAATCCTCAAAACGCTACAGTAAGCAAGACTGTGTTACAGTGTGTATCAATAGATCAATGGGACAGAGGAGAAACAACCTCATACATGTACAGAGATGCTAAAATAATTTGGTAGGAAATGAAAGTCACATCAACAAATGGCACCGGAATTATAGGTAAAGAATATAACAGTTATTTAAGAAAAATATTATTTAAATTTAAATCTTCATCAAGTATCCTTAACCTAAAGTAGGAATTAGCAAAGTTTTAGGAAATAACTATTTCATTTTTCAGAATAAAATGCTCAAAACCATAATACATCAAGTCTTAGTTACTTTTTTCTTTGCTGAGATAAATCCCAAACACTCAAGTTAGAGGAAGAAAGGTTCATTTGGCTTGCAGTCCATAGAGCTTTTGGTTCCTGGTTGGCTGGTTCCAAGGCACAAGTGCAGCACAGAGGAGAAGCAGTGCATGGTAGGCAGGAGGCAGCAAGGGACAAGGGACAAGCAGTAACCTTCTTTCTGTCTCTTTATCAAGGCTTGCCACTCTTAGGGTGGATAGCTCTTACATTCAAGGTGGAGCAACCCTAATCCTAGCATTGCACCTTGAATCAATCACAGCACCACATCCTTGATCCCAGCATCACACACTCTAGATCCAGCCTCCTCTTTAAAGCCCCACCATGACTGCATGAGGCCTTGGGGGGCATCTAGAAATGAACCGTAACATACCTGCTACTTTTCCCCCAAATATAATAACCAATGTATCTAACACGCATTTGACAAATTATGAACTGCTGTCTATTAGTGTTTAATTATCTTAATCTCTTTGTATATTTAAAAACATGTAATAGTTTCATTTAAACAAATATTTATTATAATTAATAAATAATCTAGCATGTTCAAGATCTACATGAAGTGGTGAGCAAAACCTAGTGGACTGTCTTTTATCAATGACTTTTTGTTTATACCCTATGAAGATGGAAGACAAATCAAATACAAACAAATGTGATCACCTCTTTTTAAATTTGCAATTAAATTTTTGCAGCTTTTAATAAATTTGGAATGTTTATTATCCCAATTTGTTTCCTTCCCATTGATCTGTACCTTTAGTTAATCTATGTTCACAATGAAAAAAGATATAGTTGTGTTTAGGAAAGTTAATTGGTCTAAATCACATTAGGAGATGATGACTAGCTTTTCAAGGAAGTCTGGAAGTCATAATTTGGCTGAGATTTGAAGGTTTATGGCATTCACAAAGTACTGAATAGAGGAAAGACTTAAGCTTTGGAAATATGAAAAGAGAAGCCACCACATGTTGAGTGGCATGACCTAAAGGCCTCCACAGTGATCCCTACATAGATGTGCAGCCACAGGACTTTGCTAGGAAACTGTTAGGGTCCTGTCCAGTGTCCCCAAATAGTCTGGGCCCTTCGGCCATCACTGGCCTTCTGGTTGGGCCCTGCCCAGCAACCCTCAGGTAGCTGGGAGCTGCTGCCTGTTAACTGGTGCTGCCTGAAGGCTTTCCATAGCAACCCCTACCTAGCTGTGAAGCCCTGGCACCTTGCTCAGAACCTGGTTGGGCTTCACCCAGTGACTCCCAAGAAGCTAGGGAGTTTTGGTGCACCATGTGGCATCAGCTGCAGCCTGCCCAGTGAACTCCACGTACCATTCAGTCTTAGTATGCCACTCAGAACCTTGTAGGCTCTAGCTCAGTGATCTGAAACAGCTGGGGAGCTTTGATGAATCCCATGGGATGTGCTGGATGTCTACAGAGTATACCATGCCCTCACTTGGGGAGCATTTGAGTGCCACTAGTGAACTGGTAAGGACTGACTAACATCCCCCACTCAACTGGGGAAACTCCTTACAGTACAGACAGCCATCTTCAATCCACGAAACTGAGAATTTGCATTCAACTGCCCCAGGGGAATAATGACAGAACAAAAGAGCAAAATGCAATCATAAACCTCCAGCCCATCCCAAATAAGCCTAGGAAACATGGACATAGAAGAAAATGTATACACCTGAAACTTCTGAAATGATAGCAACTGAAGTAAACAAACAACTCCATGAAGCTATAAAGGAACTCAGATCAGAAATAATCTCCCAGGTAAAAGAAGAAATGATAAGTGTAATGAAAGAAATGCTGAACACATCTAAAGAAGACATAGTTAAAAAATAGAGGGGCATGCCAAAATGACCAAAGCCTTAAATGAACAATATAAGAAAAAAACAAAACGCATGAAACAGATTCAAAGAGAGGAAATAAAAAATTCCACTGAAAGCTAGCAAAACTGCCTCAGTAAATGCCAAGATAGACTTTCAGACTTTGAAGACAAGATTGCAGCTAGTGAACAGGAAAGGAAAGATCTTTTAAAAATTACGAGGAATCAGGAAATAAAAATTCAATGGTTGCAAGATAACACAAAGAAAAACAATATAAGATTAACAGATGTAAAAGAAAAAGAAGGTGATGATGTAAATGATATCAAAAGACTATTTAAAGAAGTAATAGCTGAAAATTTCCCAAACATGGGAAAGGAAACTGACATACAAATAACTGAAGCATATTGAATTACAATTAGCCATAGCCGAAATTAATCTACACCCAGACATATAATAATCAACATCTCAGAAATTCAACATAAGAACAGAATATTAAAAGCTATTAGAGAGAAGAGACAGATCACCTATAAATGAAAGAATCACAACAGACTTCTCAACACAAACAATGAAATCAAGAAGAGCATGGAGTAGAGTATTTCTAATCCTAAAGTAAAATGATTTCCAAC
>PVJX010050819.1:0-10536 GCA_004027295.1 Dolichotis patagonum | reverse complement strand
AAGTATCATGTCATCTGCAAATAATGATAATTTAACTTCCTCTTTTCCTATCTTTACGCCTTTTATTTCTCTTTCCTGTCTTATTGCTCTGGCTAGTATTTCCAGTACTATGTTGAATAGCAGTGGTGATAATGGACATCCTTGTCTTGTGCCTGATTTTAAGGTAAAGGCTTTCAGTTTTTGACCATTCAATATGATGTTGATGTCCAGTTGACTTAATGTAAAGTACTGTGTTGCCTATGTTGTCCTCTTCTGATCTGCTCTGTACTGCCCCCTTTTGTTTTATTCTCTTTTAAATAAAAAAAATAATAATAATCTTCAAAAAAAAAAGTTCCTGAAAAGGAGAATAAGGAGAATTTATAACACCCATATTTATTTTTAGGGATATTTCTATTAATGAATTATGTATTTTAATTTAATTAGTTTTATTATATTATACAGTGTGTGCTTAACAGAAAAATAAAATATCAATAAAATAAAGTATTATCGCTTCTCAGCCTTTTGGCTAAGATCAAGTGTAATAAAATAAAATATTAATTTTTTTTTTACCAGGAATCGAACTCAGGTTGCCAGGCAGGTGCTCTGCTGCTGAACTATATCCCAGACCCTAAATTTTTAATATGTATTGAGTGTTTATAATAAACATTTTCAGCATCAACTGTTTACAAACTCTAAAAAATAACAACACAAATAAATTCCTATATGAACTACAATGAAAATATAAACAAAACTCTACAACAAAAATAATTATTACTTCAATTATGATGCCTAAGGCTGTCTTCACATGTGAAAACATGTTTGTTTCCTACACAACTATCCCTGACACTGACAGCACATGTGGTTTGGTTTTCTTGTCTTTTTTTGTGGGACATACTTAACATCTCACTTGTCTTGCTATTTTTTTAAATAAAAGAAGACAATTTGTTTGAAGATGGGGAAGAAAGAAAGGAGAGATGACAGACAGCTACTCTGAACCAGTTATGAGAATTCAAAAGTGAATTGCTCCTTGGCTTGCTTTTGTTAGGTTCTTGTGATGTTTCACTTGTCGCTTCACCAGTCTGCTCTAGAATTCTGTTGTGGAATTCTTTGAGAAGATACGTATTCTTCTTCTTACATTATAATTGACTTTTAATCAATTCCGTCCCAATTCCCTAAGAAAATCTCTCCATGATATTTTTTTACTTGTTATTTTCTTTGTAAACTGTGATGCTATTTATGTCTGACATGTTTGGGATCAAATAAAACACAGCCATTGACCAATGCTCTATTTCAAGAGACATCATAGTTGTTGCATAGCTTATCAACATCGACTCTGCCTTTTGCTTTGTTGTACAATGCAACCATTTCTGGCTTCATTTGTATTGAGTGTTCACTATCAACTCACTAACAATCTTTTTTGTTTGTTTGTTTGTTTGTTTGTTTGAAACAAGGCCTTGCTATATAGTCTAGATCAGTTTTACTCACTATTTGGCATAGACTGACCTTTAACTCACAGAATCCTCCTGCCTTATCCTCCTGAGTGCTGGGATTACAGATGTGCACCACCAAGTCTACCTTCATTGTCAGTCTTATCATCATAGTATCAATACTACTTTGTTTTTCTTTGCTATATCGAGACCAGTGTTATATCTTTCTGAAATACAAAGATTATACTATGTGCTTATCTATTCTGAACTTGCAACATTTTGGGGGGAATCTTCACTTTGTCCTTGCCAATAGTTCCTCTTCTGGTCAACTGGTATTCTGTTAGCAAAAATAGCACCAATGAGTAACTAATGAACCACTTGTCAAATATGACATCTTGTTTACTTCATGAAATAGGTGCAACAAGTCTGTTTACAGCTTTATCAAGTTTATTACTACATGAACAGCTGTTTTGAAGAAAACAAAACATTATGACAGCTATTGCTGATTTAATATCGTCCTTCTTAGAAGTCCTACCATGTTTCTATTCTTCTACTACCATTGGTTCTATCTATCACATTGTGTCTTATTGGGATTTGAATATGTGTGATAGTATAAGCAAAAATTTTTTTATCGAAAATGAGATATTATAGTACCCATTGATCATTCTCTGTTATTCAGTTCAGAATGCCCTGTAATTCTTTCACTCTTTGAATGGTTTTATACTATTTTGTTTTGTTTGATATTATTGTATTTGAAACTATGCTCAACTATAGCAGAGAAAGAGATATTGTGATAGCTACTGTTAATGTCTGGTTGTCTTAATGTAAAGTACTGTGTTGCCTATGTTGTCCTATTCTGATCTGCTCTGTTCTGCCCTCTTTTGTTTTATTCTCTTTAAAATAAGAAAAAAAATTTTAAAAAATTTATTACTACATGAATAAAAATCTGGTGACCGAGTTCCAGGATGAATTTCTAAATTAAAGTTACAAAATGTCTCTTAATCTACCAGGAATATAATTTTATATCATATTTGGACTGTTTCTTTGGCATATATTTCCAAAAGTACAACAACTACAAAATGATACAAGTTGTTCATCAATTGTCCTGTATTTGGACAGTATATAAATTGCTTGACAGTTTGAAGCAAAGCTTTAAAAAATGAGTGAATAGCAACCAAATTGTCAGGTTTTTTTTCTTTGCTGGTTGGTCTTTTTGTTGTCAAAATATAAGCAATTCTGAAGGAAACTAAATCTTGAGTGTCATTGTTGTTCTAACATCTCAATGCCACATCCATATTTCTTCATAAATCCTTTAAATTCAGATGATTAGAAATGATAAAGTCCTGCTACATGCAGCACATCTATGAAAGCTTTTGGTTCAGATAGTGATATATCATGGTAAATATATTTTCATTATTATTCGTGGATATAGAGTATTTTGCTTGTATTTAATTATTAGTATATTTCACAGCATTTGGTAGCATATCGTCTATTGCAAACAATTTCCAAATTTGAATCACAACGTTGGCATTCCATGCAATCACTTTATCCCCTGCAAAGAAACTAACAACATTTTCCAACCTAGTTCTCATGTTGGATCACTCTGATATACATAACCATTTTGACTAGCTAAATATCTATTTACACTACTGTTTTCTTCCTCATCTGAAGCAATATCTTCATTCTGTACTTCTTGCTCCATCTCACCATCACAACTTCTTTGGCTTACATGATGCAAGTCATCATCAGTAGCCGAATCACCTGATGATTCACTTTCAACCTCCACCCAAAGTTGTAAAAGTGAATTTTCAGGCGATATGGTACTTAATTGGGATAATGTTACAATAAAAATCAAAAGAAAATATTTAAGAAAACAAATTATAAACGTACAAAAATGTAATGGAACACAAAGTGGTTAAAGCTCACCTGTTGCTACGTTTACACTCATGCATATACCTTGCGATTCACTTTCAATTAGGTAAACACAAAGATTGTTTCCTGTATTCCCACCACCCAGAACAGCTACCGAGACATACGGCTGTTTATCATTACACTAAAGTCAATGTTTCATTAGAAAAGCATGGGATGGATGTCTGTCCTCCAACATGCTGCACCAAGCTATTAGTGCTCCATCGATGTTTATGAAGTCAGTTATTATAGGCAATAAGACTAATTTTCATCAAAATTCTAGATTTTTCCTTCCTATCTGCTTTTGTAATGATACAAAAATTTTAGAAAGTGTCTTATTAGTCCCTGGTCTACTAGATACTGAAGTTTTGTAACTATATTTTATCTGTTATAATCATCTTTTAGCTATTATTTTTAATTTATTTTTCCTGGATGTTATCTGATTGTCTCCAGAATGTCTTCTACCATGAAACCCTTAATGGTTTCTCTAAACTCTGGTAATTTCTTCTTGAGTGTAGAATTCATGGTTTCTCATTTTTTGATTTCCGGTCTTTGTTTTCTCTGACTCAGTGGATTTTTGGAATAGCTGCTCTGTCACATTTTCACCAGTAGGTGCCAGTATCTGACATGATTTATAGAGATAGATCTACCACTTATGGAGGATTATCCTATAGAAAAGATTTCCTCAGTTTGTGCAAAGTCTGTCGAATATTATCTATTAAAAATGCCAAGATTGAAGGTGAGCAAAAGACTCTGAAAATCTTTTTCACATACTTACATGAAAATTCTTTATGGAAACCTTCTGATAGATATATTGCACACTATAAATCTTCAAAATGTGTATCTTAATCAACCTGGAAAGCAATTATGTCATTACATTCCTCAAATATTCAAGGGACTCTTCCATTAATTTGAGTTACTCATCAACAAATCCATTGATGTTTTATATATCTGACTCAAACCTTACATGAAGTGATTAAAGAAAGGAAAGTTTGATTTTATTTACCTAAAAACTTCACATATCTTACAAACAGGATGTGAAAAGATTACAAATATACTTGTCCAGAATCTTTTCCCAATTTCATGATAATTTCAATCTCTACTTGTCCTATACACAAGGAAATATCCAGTTTTATGGGTCCTGAATGTTATACATTTTAAATGGTTGCCATTAGGAAAAAGGTTATGAAATACCTCACACATTCAGTCTCATTAATTTATTTGGCAGAGAAAGTGCTTTGTTATCCAAACACTTACTGAATTCCCTTACAGCAGGGGTCAACAAATTACCTCCCATATGCCTATTCTGGATTACCACGTATTTTTCTATTGCAATATAGCCATAACCACTGTGTTATAGATTGTCTTTGGCTAGCTTTACACTACAATAGTTGAGCCAAGTGACTGCCACAGAGGCCACATAGCCCTGTAAGCCTAAAATATTTACTGCATGGCCAAGTACAGAAAATGTTTGCCAAGTGTTTCCCTACATCATGGCTGCGAGCTGATGCCCTAGTGCTCTTCAAACCTACTTAAGACGCTACATAAGAATCATTCACTAGGCTATAGAATGCTACAAAGCACATCAGATTACATCAACTAGCCAAACTTTCACGTTGACCCTTATTTTATTTTTAAATTTTATTTAACACATGGTGTTTGTCTAAATTTGCAGGATTCAGTATGATGATCCACAGTGATCAAACCAGGGTAAATGGCATATATATCCCCCTAGCTATTTATACTTTCTATGTGTTGGTAACCCTCAGAGTTTTCTTTTCTATTTATTTGAAATACATCATAAATTGTTGTATTCTATAGTGACCATATTGTAATTTGTGAATGCTGAAATGTTGATCTCAGAAGAGAGTGTAGAATAGTGGTCACTCAAACTAGAACAATGGTAAAGAGATAGAAAGAGGTTAAATAACAGGTAACAAGGACACTTAGATGGGTCTTGTTCTAATATATGCATTGCTTTTTAGATCTCATCCTCCAAGAAGTCCAAAATCAATTTTAACCTTGGTATAATAAATTGTCATTGATTACTAGCACACTTATTTTTACCTTACCTCATTGAAGTTCTTTTTTTCTTTACCTTGATTTAGTGGTAGTAATGATTCGAATTTTTTTGTCCCTTCCTTCCTTTCCCACTTTCCCCTCCTTTTGTTCCCCTCCTCATCTGAATATTTTCTTCCTATTTTATAACATTTATTATACAATTTGGTCCTTATTTACACTGTCAGTTTCTTACACCAGAGAAACAGTGCAGTATTTACACATGTGTGTCCGGTTTGTTTCACTTAGAATGGTGTCAAGGCACACGCATTTATCTAGAAATGTCTTAAACTTATCCTTCTTTATGGCAGAATAGTACTCTATTGTATGCCCTATTCCTCATTTGATGGGCACTTGGGCTATTTCCAAGATTCAAGTATTACAAACTGTGCTGCTATAAAGGTGGGTGTGCGTGTATTGCCTTGGTATGGTTCTTTTAATTCTTTTGAGAAGATAGCAAGAAGGGGAATAGTGGGGTGAATGGAACCTCTAGTCCTAGGGGTTTTTTTTTTGAGGAATCTCTGCATTGATTTCCACACTGGTTGCACCAACCTACACTCCCACCAACAGGGGAGAAGGGTTCCTTTTTCCCCAAAACCTTGCTAGATATTTGAAATTTTATAAGCCACATTTCTTATTTGGAGGGTAAAACTTAAGTGGTAAATTCATGTGTTAAAATGTTTTCATCTTGCCAGTCAATCATATAGTCTTTAGAATATATGAAATAGAAATAAAATTTGTTATTTTAAAAACCTTTTGCCATTTGTGCCTGTAACTCTCAGGCTAAAGAAAGAATTCATTGCTGGGACACAGGAGTTTTTGATATATGAGGAAAATAGTACTTTAATGTATCTTTTGGTGAACCAAGGCCCAGATATGGTTATACATAAAAATAGAACATGTTATCTTCTTTGGATCTGCATCTTTAAAGGATTCCCCTATGCTATTATTGGACGTTTCTCCTGTGTTTTGCATCCTTTAAAGGGAGTGTGTGATAGGCCCAGTAATTTGTGGGAGACAAGATAAAACAGGTCTCCCATCTGAAGAGAAAGGCCTATATTTCTCAGCAGCAGGATGGCATGCTGAATGGCTGATGATAAAGTGGGTCAGTATGAGATCCCTGGGAATGAGTGTGACCTACAAGCTTATAACAAATTGTCTGTCAATACGTTCTAAAGTTTCCCAGATTAATGTAGAAAGTATAGGACTTTAATAAAGTTAACAAAGCAGTAATATAGTGTTTACCTTCCCTTGGTAAAAAATAGGCAAGGCTGTGGCAATGCATTGGATCAAGTGTTGGTGAGATAACTGGAAGTGAGAAGGGCAGCACATAGGAGAGAACAGAATTTAAAAGCAGGTACAAGATGGACAGCAGTGGTCTAGGCAGGACTGAGCAGATGAAAGACAGTAACAACCTTGGAGGAAACTCAGATACATTCGAGGAGCTTATTTTTTTTTGGCTCAATCCAAAGAAGGATTTTGAGCTGGGTATTGTAGCATATGCTTGTAGTCCCAGCACACAGGAAGATGAGGTAGAGCCTTCACTGTAACTTCGAGACCAGTTTGGATCACATAGTGAATTCAAGGCTATCCTGAACTACATTGTGAGATTTTGGAAAAAATCTCAAATATTTGGAAAGCTTGAGTTACACACATAAAGCACTTTCACATAGTTATTGGAGTGACTTTAGTGTTATGATTAAGAGATATAAAAAGTATAATTGGTCCTTTTCTGCTTCTTGGCATATTTTTCTTTAATTCAGTCAGGCTGTACAGAGATTAACTGAAGGAATTTAGCTGCAAAATTAATTGGCATTTCAGAGTTCACTTATAATTAAGTCAAATGAAGATAACTTACTTTTGGGTAAAATCTGAAACCAACAAAGACCAATACCTTTCCATAAATATACTTTGATAATCTCCTGTTTTCATAGCAAATATAAAAGTCTGAGAGCATCTAATAGGGTCTCATTCTAGAAAATCTTGTGTCCAGATGAGCTTGACTGTCCTCAGAGACAGTGACTCTAATTTAGTTGTTCATCCCAATTTGCTTAATTTCTGTGACTGTGGTATTGAGACAGCTAGATATCTTTAAATATTATTTTGTTTTCTTTCACTCATGTTAATATATCCCTATACTTTTTCTGGGCACACGGCTGCTGAGTGCAAAGATTACATCTCTAGCTTTACTTATAGCTCTTCTATGCTGCACTTATCACTAGCTGGCATTATATTGTATATTTGGGCGTTACCTGTTTTATTTACTAAAACACACTCTCCCCCGAGGCTAAAATTTTCTTTTCCTTACCTCTGTGCCCATAATGCCTGTAAAGATGCTTGGCAAGTAGTAAAATAGTAGATGTTCAATCTGTTCAATTTGATTAAATATTAAATCAAATATTTTTAGGCAGTATCTATCAGAATTTACTACATATATAAAAAGTAAAATAAGATCTATAGATTTTCTTGGAGATTTAAAGGAAATCTAGATTATTAAGTATTATTATATTTGAATATCAATTTCAAGTGAACTTAAACAATTTTAAAGTAAAGTACCAGTACTGGTCTTTCCTGAACACAAAATCTGCCTGGAGAAAACCGAAAATATAGTCTACCATATTAAATCTTGAAAAATATATCATTTTCAGTGTCCACATTATCTTATTCTAGTAACTCTCATTTACATATGTGTCAGAAAATTTAATGGATTTTTTATCACGCAAATGCTAAGACTATTTATTGAGATCTCAAATTAATGCTAAAGGCTAAGGCAATGCAGAACTCCTATACTATTCATATGCTTTTAAAAAGAAAGCACCCTTGATTCTACATTGGTCCATTTCTATGCATCAGTTTACCTTCCCCCAGAGATCTAGATGCAATGAATTGGTAGCCAGATATTGGGGCTGTGGTTGACTGACAAATCTTTAAGTTCTGGAAGACAAATTCTTATGGCCTACCAGAAATCTGAGTCTTCTTTCATGCTTCCCATCACCTAAAACAGTTGATACAGCTCATGTTATGCTTATGAACTATCCCTGTATATGCCACAATGTACATTGATAGATGTGGTCGGCATACTTTCTATAAATAACCCTCAAGATTCTAGGTCCTAGTACTCAGAACTCATGAATGAAATTTAATATCACTTCTGTGGCTGTGTCTTGGTATATGGCACAGATGATGTTTTTAAAAGCAGAATCCCCAGTGCTGCCAAAAATAAAAAAATAAAAAATAAAAGTAGACTACCAGGGTAGGCCGAATCAAAACATGTGCACTTAAAGCAGAGAATTTTCAGCCAACACTTTGATTTCAGTCTTGTGAGACCCAGAACAGAGAAACTTGCCAAGTTCACACAGAATTCTGACCTTCAAAACTGTCAGGCAATTAAGAGATATTGTTAGATGCTCAGTTTCATGTAATGGGTCAACAGATAGCTGG
This sequence comes from Dolichotis patagonum, assembly GCA_004027295.1. Lineage (NCBI taxonomy): Eukaryota > Metazoa > Chordata > Mammalia > Rodentia > Caviidae > Dolichotis > Dolichotis patagonum. The sequence continues at coordinate 1,723 of PVJX010050819.1, read as the reverse complement.
TGTGGAATGTGAATAAGGTGCATGCTAAGTACTGTATAGAGAGCAATGTAAAGACATCTGGGGCAAAAGACAGGCATTTCACTGGAGCAAAATTTAGGGGTTTCTTTAGCACATAAAAAAGTCTATGGATTTAATGATTGTCATACATGGTATGAGTTTTCTTTATTATTGTTTCACAATATTATGTTCTATAATTATGAAAGAAGATTGAGCTATAATCCTGTTTTGAGGAGTATACAGACTAAGGCAATATTCCTACATGAATGATTCAGTAATATGTAAGAAAGGCATATATAATCTATGTGCACAATTTCAGCTTTGTTTTTATAGCAGTAAATAAGGATAAGATGGATTTTTGCTGAAACTATAGAACTTTTTAAAAGAAAATAAAACTAAAAACAAAACAAAGCAGGTAAGAAGAAAACAATGTAAGTGACACAGATTTCAAAGCAACACAACAGGAGATCTATAATGGCTACCATAATCTTCTAAATAGTCTTCTAAATAGTTGTCGATATCTTCACACACAGTGAATTCATACAAAACAAAATAGTACTGAACTGATCAGAACAGAGTGATGAAGGCATTATAGGCTTTCAAAACCAGACAATAGGAAAATCAACAATGGCTGCCATAATGCCTCTTGTTCTCTTCAAAATAGCTGTCCATACCTTCATGTATGTTGAAATTAAACAATACAAAACAGACTAAAACCACTCTGAACAAAGAATAAAAGCATTACTGAATTTCATAGCATGACCATAGGGAATCATCAATAGATACTATACTCTTTTTCTTCAAAGTAACTATTCATTTCATCATGCATAATACAATCGATTCTTGTAAACTGTTTAGGAGAAGTTCTACACATGTTATTAGCCTCTGCATGTATATCTATGCTTTCTGTATTAGAGGGAAAAACAAAATAAAACAAAACAGATTACTATAAAAACACGATACAAGAAAACCAAATAAATGACAATAACAAAGTGCCCAAAACAATGATGATACAGGCCTTTAAAACAAGATGGTAGGAGCATAAGTAGGGTTGTTATTTTGCATAATGATCTTTAAGAGTTTCTCAGATCTCCAGACAGTAACATGCAAAATTTTTCCAATCCTATGAATGTTAACTGTTTTGTTCCAAGAACTTACAGAATTTGTAGCACAATTTTCTTAGCTATCCTAAGTGTGTTTATACCATTTTAGATATTTTTCCCCTTCTTTTTTCTTTTTTCTCCTATTCCCTGAGATATAATTTTAGCCATTGAGCAGCTATTTAGCCTTTCACTGTATTTACTGAGGATTTTGTATCTCATGTATTCTTACCCTTTCTTATATTAAGGAGATAGTGGGCTGGGGATTTGGCTCAGCAGCATAAGCGCCTGCCTTGCAAGCTCACTATCATGAGTTGGATCCCTGGTACCGATAAAAAAAAAGATTAAAAAATGTTTACCACATTAAGGAGATAGTATGGTATTTACACATGTGAGTTTGATTTATTTCACTTATGAGTATGGTCTCAACTTGCATCCATTTATTTATAACAATCATAATGCGATCATTCTTTATAGCTGAGTAGTACTCCATTGTATTGAATTACCATATCTTTTTTATGTGTTCCTCAGTTGTTGGGCATTTAGGTTGTTTCTTTTTTTTTTATTTAAAAGAGAATAAAACAAAAGGGGGCAGTACAGAGCAGATCAGAAGAGGACAACATAGG
>PVJX010050818.1:0-10532 GCA_004027295.1 Dolichotis patagonum | reverse complement strand
CAACACCTAGCCCAGAGCGGGTGCCGAAAAAGAGCTCCATGCCCCATGAGCCTCATTCTGTACGGCTCCAAGTCAGGCCAAGCAACTGCCAAAGAGCAAGTTCCAAGCTCCACTCTTGACAAATATATCTTCACGACAATCTGGAAGGCCAGGTTCAGGCTGAGAGTCCGGCCACTCCTTGGAGTCCACGGCCAGGCCACAGCCTCTCCCTTTTCTGGTCTTTCTGACCCAGTCCCATCTAAAACTTGGAGGCTCCTTGCCAGGCCCCGTGGAAGTTTGTGTTTGGAACCCTGCAGGATTGTGCCGCAGATGGAATCAGCGAGCCTGGATGCTAAACATGTTTCTCCATGATAGTGCTTGGCTCCATGTGCACGCGCTCACGTGTGTGAGAAAGCACACATACATGCATGTGTGCACATATGTATGTGTGTGAGCGTATGTGAGCATTCACGTGCATGTGAATATATGCGTGCGCATGCACGTGCATGTGTACAGATAAGCCCATGTGGGGTGTGTGTTTATTTTGACAGCAGTGTGAGCCGCTCGAAGGCAGCTATAACATTTTTACATGCGGCAAAGCAGGTGCTCAATAAATGCTTATGCAGTGAATGAAGGAATGAATGTCAGTGTAACCGTTATTAACAGTGTGGGTTTTGAGGTCAGCCACAGCGAAGGTCCAAATGTCATTCTGACATTCACTAAGTCGCTTTGATTTAATCTCCTAATCCCCTAGAGCCTTAATTTCCTCGTCTCGAGGATGGGAATAAGCATATTACTCATTTTATGGGTGTAGTGTGAGGATTAAGTAACAATAATCAAAGCCAACACGTACGGAGCTGGACTGCGGGCCAAGCGCTGTTCTAAGGGCAGCGTTACCCGGTGGGTGGTTACCCTGCTTCGTGATAATTGTCGTATTTATGATCAAAGGAGAGGAAGGTCAGCAGCCAAAGCCCCGGAGCATTTTCTCCTGAGTCCTTCTCAGACTCTGACTGATGAAGCTTCCGGGAGACACAGTGGGCTCCAGCAGGTAACCACCCACCTGGCCATCACACAACTGAACCCTCTGCGGGACCGGTCCTTCTGACGCGCTTAGGACATCCATCCTCCAGGTGGCGCTGCAGAGCAGGAGCCCGGCTGCTAGTGGCGGCGCCCCCTGGTGGTCTGTTTTCATCAACTCTGATTAGTAATGAGTTTTCTACAAGAGGGTGGGGCAAAAGTAGGTGACGGATATGGGTGAAAAGGAATTGAATGTGATTGGTTTTAGGATAGAGAGGAGCAAAGGCAGGGGAGATAGAGAAGGGAAGGACCAAGTCATGCCCAGGAAGTTATCATATAGAGTCTGGCCCATAGTAGGTGCTCAATGCATTTCGAGCAGATGATTAACACAATTCTATGAGGCAAATGATACTATACCATTTAGAAAAATGAACAAGGAGACCCGTGGTTTGAGAGGTGGTACAGGGAGTGCATGGCAGAGCCAGGGCACGCGAGTGCCAGAGCCAGTCTGCTCCCAGAGCAGAACGGGCGCCCTACCTTGGGCCGCTTGCTGTCTTGCTGGCTTCCTGCATGCCGTCCCTGTCTTCAAATGCCATCCCAGGCCTGCCAGGGCTGCCTATTTATGGCTCAGGGATGAGGTCCAGTGAAGCTCCCCTCGTAAATTATAAAGGCAGACACATGTGGGCCAGGATTGGGGCATTCGGTACGTGAGGGATCCCCAGGAATCTTGCTCAGTCTAATTGGGGCTTTTCCTTCTCTTCTCCAGGAAAGCAGCTGCCATAGACAGCAGGCATCTGCTGGTCCCTGAAGGAGCTCCTGGCCTCTCCAGGTCCTGCTGTTAAGGCCCTGGGCCCTGACCACTCTCTGTGCAGAGGTGGTTTCTTTAACCCCCAAGTGGGAGCTATCTCTCACCTGCACACCCTGGCACCTCCATGACAAAGGTTTTTAAAATGCGATGCTCCCTGTAACCCGCACGTCTATTCCCTGTTTGCGTTCCGGGAGTGTATTCATCCTTCTTGGGGAGCTTACGAATGGACGTCAGTACGTCAGGACGTCAGGACGTACAGACGTACGGACGTACACTCTGGTCCTGCGGAGATGCCCCTTCCCCCGGCATTTGCTTTTGAGATCTAGAGTCTATTTTTTCTTCCGCATTCCATCCTTTCTGTCACTGTGAGACTGTCACTTAACTGTTGCCTGCCTCTGACTGCCCCTGGCAGTTTTTCCTCTCCTCCCAACTCCCTACATCAAGTCTCTCAGGTGACATCTTGGGGTGCGCTCCTGAAGGAAGGAAAACCCCGCTGCTTTCTTCTTGGAGTTAAATGTGCCAGCTTGTATGGTGGCCTTTGGGCTCCCAGACTGACACACCCGATGGTATCTTCATTTGTTTGGATGGAGAGGAGGTTATCAGAAGGCAGGGGGGAGAGGTCACACCTCGCGTGCCTTTGTAAACTGCCACGAGACAAACACTTGCCTAAGGCATGTGCCAGGAGACGGCTCCTCTTCGGGATCATTCTGCCTCCTGCGGCAGTGGCCAGCGGTGACAGCCAGTGGGTGACCTAGTGTGGTAGGTCCGGCAAAGGGACAGGGAGAAGGCCTGGAACCGCCACGGTAGCAGCAGGGTGGCCGCCCACTGCTGACAGCGTCTGGTCTCAAATTACACCACGTCAGAGCTCTGGCATAAAATTAGCACCAGCATTCTCGGTGCGAGGGGCCAGAGAAATACTCAGATTCAGCAGAACCATGAAGGGACAGAAGAAAGGGAGAGAAGGGGCCTGGCGAGGAAAGGGGCCCTCCCGTATCCTCCCGCTGCAGAGGTGGCTGCTTAGCGGCTGCATGAGGGTCACAGAAGGGCTCTTGGGGAAGAATGGGGCTGGGCCGAGGGGAGGCAAGGGCTTGGGAGACCTGGAGTTGTAAACTTGAGAGCTCGCCTCACCTGAAACACACACACACACACACACACACCCTGGAACTGAAGAAGAAAATTCCAAGGGTCATGAATAAGAAATTCCCGAGGGTGTTCGTATATTTCACATACATGTTTCTCATTAATTTTTCCCACAGCCCCTCTAAGGAAGCCAGTCTTTGCAGATGAATAAAGAAAGGCTCAAACAGAGGCTGGTGGTGGTGGCCTGGGACCTCATCTCAGCCCACTCCTGACCTTAATCATTACACACCCAGTTAGATTTGCAGGTCAAAAGACATCCTTCCTGCTCACAGCATCCCTGCCAGATGCATTACACAATCTTTTACAGGCACAATATGAACACACTTGCCTATACATAGTATGTGTTTATACACAGATGTGTGTTTTTTAGGTGCACACGGGATACACTCGCAGTTTACATCATCCGGCGGCAGCTCGGGGCCACGCCTTCTTGCTGAAGTGGCTGTTACTTCCTGTCTCTCTTGACCAATGCTTCCTCTCTTGCCAGCCACGGCCAGTACCTGTCCCTCTCCATACGTGCCATGAACAGACCTCTACCCTTTCTGCTTTGTTTGTGGAGGCCTTCTGTAGCTCCAGCCTGGTTGGAATTGTAGCTGGTATCCTTTCTAGCTCCTCGGGTGTGAATTCTTCTGCATGTTGGGTCTGTGTGCTGTCTATCACGGTACACAGGTTTATGCAATTCACAGTTTTGTTCTGTGAGCTCCCTGCAGGCTCAGTAACCTCAAACTATTTTTACGCAATGCTTCAGCTGAGAATTTCTGCACTGCACAGGCAGCTTGGATCTGGACCTCATACCGGTGCAGGTTACAGGCTTGAGGCTCTGGCTTGGTGTGATGTTCCTTGTTCTAGCTACGACCTGGACTTCAATTCCTGTGGTGACCTCAGACTGACTACTGAGGAATTCTGTTCCATAATCTGTTCTGAAACTCAGCTTCACATTGGGACCCCAGGATTGAATTCATGACACCAATAGGACCTTGGTAGTGTGAATCTTGGTAGCCTGAATCTGTTCCCAGACCAGGCATTAAAATTTCAGCCCCGAGCAGAGGTGGTGGCACACACCTGTAATCCCAGCACTTGGGAGGCTGAGGCAGAAAAATCATTGCAAGATGGAGGCCAGCCTGGGCTACATAGTGAGTTCAAGACAAGCCTGAGCTACATAGTGAGGCCCTGTCTCAATCAATCAATCAATCAATCAAACAATCAATCGGTTTCAGCTCCCAGAATCCCAGGAGGCTGAGGCAGGAAGACAGAAAGTTCTAGCACAGGCTGGGTGATTTAGTGAATTAGCGAGAAATAAAAAAGTAAAAAATAAAAACGGACTGGAGATATAGCTCAGTATCAGTGCCCTGGGTTTAATCCCTAGTACTTCCAAACAAAACAAAACACCTCAGCCCAATAACACGTACCCACCCCTGCTGTTTCCAGGGGCTGTATGGGCCTCAAGCCCCTCTTGCTGGTGTAGCAAGAGGTTAAAACCTGCAAATTATGCATTCTTGTTTTCAAGCAGGGATTTGTGTGTTTAAAATACCTAAAAACACATTACCCAGCATTTTTATGAGTTTGGAGCACCATGGGAAATTTCACCTTCTGTTCTTCCCGACAGCTTGATTTACCTCTGTAGTTCTAATGCCTCCTTCGGTAAACAGTTATTGGTGGAGCATCTCTGTCCCTTTTTCTGTTTTCTTGTCCTCTCCTCTGACTCCCTCCACTTCTGAATCAGCCACCCAGGGAGTCCCTGAAGGATACTGGTCTCAGCGGTGCCTACGGCCTTGCCTGGCTGGGTGACCTCACTGGGCCAGGGCTGTGGGGCTGGGCACATGGCAGGTTTCATCCTGGGCACTCGAGGTCCACTCTGGACTCTATTTGGGACATAAAGTCCCCTGGGTGGCGAGGTGGAGCCGGGACTATTTTCAGAGGAAGGGCTTGGGGCAGCCAGCGGCTCTCTGTTCTTGGGCAAGACAGCCCATAAAAGCCCTGAGGATCAGTCTTGTCCCACGCCTTGTCTGGGATGCAAGAGATCTGGGGGGTAGTCCCCCAGGCTCCCCCAGGTTGGCTCTGCTCCCACAGAACCCTGTCCAAGTCCAGTGTGGGTTTCAGGCTGAGGGTGAGCAGGTTGGGCTGTCAGAAAGGCCCCTGCAGGTCAAAGCCCCCAGCTTACTCACCTCTTTCCCACTCTGCTGTCTCCACTCTGTGGCCACAGTGCCCTGGTGGGCGGGATGTGAACATGGGAGCTGTCGTGAAATTCGGCGGTACACTAGAGCAGCGTGGGCTTCCCCGGGCTGGAAGCACCCCACAGTGAAGGCCCAACAGCAGGGCTTCACTCGGGGTGACAGGCCCAGGGAGGCCTCACCAAAGGGCTAACTTCCAGGCTGGAACCTGCAGGGGCCAGGAAGAGGGCGTTTCCAGGAGAGGGGACAGCACACATGGAGGTCCCTGTGAGCAGCCCTGGAAGGAGGCAGAGGGAAGAGCAAGCCTAGAGGAGGTGGGAAGCCTGCAGGGCCGAGGGACCTCTGGGGCTGCAGGGTCAGGTGTGTGGACATCCTCCTTAGGGCGGGCTGAGACAGGAGGGCTGTGACCAGGTTTCTAAAGCTCCCGTGGCTGGCAGCCCTGGGGAGGGGACGGGCTGGGCATAGGGACCGAAGGATGAGGTCCGAGCCCAGAGTGCCTGGGTGAGGTGCAAAAGCCAACCCTCATGTTCTAATATGACAGAGGTCAGGGGAGGCAGGGGGGCTTCCTGGAGGGGGTGGCCTTGGGGCTGTGCCTGAGGGATGGCAGACAGGGGGAAGCCTTCGGGCTCGGCCTGGAGGGGAGCGGGGGCTGAGTGGAAGGGAGTGAGGCCAGAGGATGGGCAGTGACTCCCCAGGGTCACAGGACCTCTTGCTGGTTAAGCCAGCACCAGGACCGGGTCTCTGGGAGGGTGGGGATTCCCGACGCTCAGCTGAGGCTTGGCACCTGGGACTCTCACCTCCTCCTGCAACCGGGCACCAGAAGGGGGCACTTCCCTAATTGCTGTGCAGCTGGGCAGAGAGAGAGGAAGTAAGAGCCCCAGGGTGGCTGGAGAGGAGCTGGGGGTGACCCAGGAGGAGGAGGAGCCTCAGCCGGGGCCTCAGGAGGTGGGGTGGGGCCTCCTCAAGGCAGCTCCTGGGGACTCCAGGCTCACAGGCCACAGCTGACAGGGGCAGGCTGGAGGAAGTGAGAGGTGACTTCCTGGACCACCCATCGTCATGGCTCTGGCCCAGCAGCTGCGGGCGGAGAGGTGAGTGCGGGGTGTCCCCTCCCGGCCTCCTCTCTGCTCCACACCCGCCCAGGCCTCAATGTGGAATGCAGGGGGCCCTTCTGCCATCCCCCAACAGCCTGCGGGGCTGCATTACATTTGAACCTGACACACAGAGCTGGGGCCTGGGAACTGTGACCTTGTGACTCACCAACCTCAGGCACCACAAGAACCAGGAGGCTCAGAGAGGGGGAGCGGCTGGCCCTCTCCGGCCGTGGGTGGCGGAGCCCGGGAAGGCAGGTGTGCAGGGTCCAGGTGGAGCCCTGGCTCCAGACGTGGCCAGGGAGGCTTCACCTTTTCCTGTTAAAGGGAGTCACAGCCTGTGCCACTCTCTCCTCAGCCCAGGTGCTGCCTCCTGCACGACACCTTCCCCGACAGCCCCCTCTCTGTTCTTGGACCCCGCCCACTGCTCGCTTTTTTGGCACAGCCTTTATATCACTGGTATCATGTTATAGTCTCGTTTTTTATCCTTGCCATCATCTGTATCTATCAGAAACAAACCTGTGAGGTTCTGTTTTGTCCAACGAGGTGATACAGAAAAGCACTGGTACCCAGGAAGCACTCTATAAATGTTGCCGAAGTGAACAATGCATGGGTCTCTGAGCCGAAGAATGTCCTAGGTCCCTCTAGACCAATGCTGCCATTATTCAGATGGGAAAACTGAGTCCCAGGAAAGACACAGGATTTCCCTGGGTCTCGGAATGAATGGCAGGGCTGGGCCTCACCTCTTAGCAGCCATACCTGTGCTCCTAGCTATGGGTCCCTGAGGACATAGACGGTGGCTCCTGTCCCCTGGATAGGAACAGCAGGTGACATCAGAGTCAAGTGTCCACGTTGGCCATTTGAGTGCTGCAGGACAGAGGCCAGGCCCAGGTGGAGAGCAGAGAGCCCAAGGTGGAGCCTGGGGCTGGAAGCGGAAGCAGGGGAGGAAGTTCCCAAGGTCTAAAGTCAGAGAGAAGGCTCAGCCCCCCAGAGGGGACGAGGGCAGCAGAGCATGTGTCTAGAGGTGGGGGTCACAGTGACCTCCCGTGGCCACCGAGGAAGGCACAGAGGGGCTGAGAGAGGTCATCTGGATTCCAGTTCCTCCTCTTCCGCACAAGTGCTCAGAGGAGACAGCAAAATCAGCCCCCCGGAAGCGACAGCAGCCTGCGGCCGAGGTGACTTCCTGCTTCAGGAGTGGATGCAAGCGTTGGCCAGCAGCCTTCAGGCTTCCTACCTGCCGCCCTGTCCCTCAGACTGTGCCCTGGACTCTGGGAGCAGGACTTGGGGGCACCGAGGGGGCAGCAGCTGCTCCCCGGAGAGCTCAGCTGGGATGGCCGTGTCCCTGTCCACTCCCCCAGCAACCTCCTTGTTTGCCCGCATGTGGCTGGGGCACCGCCATACCGGGGCAGAGGTGGCAGCTGGGTACTGAGCATCCTGGAAGTGTCTAGTGCCCTCCTTGGCACTGGGACACAGTGTGAGTGGAGTCCCTGCCCCCGGGGTGTAAGCTGCACTTGCTACAGATGGGGTCTCATGAGCCCCAAAGACAGTGCCTGCATGGCCCCCTCTCCTGGGGAGAGGAAGGGGCTGGGACGCAAAGAGGCATCCTGCCAAGGTTCCTACCACCCAGCGGGAATTTGTCTTTCCTGAGCTGGACCGGAGCCCTGGCCACTGTGCTGAATCCGCCCAGACCCACCTCGCTCAGCCTACCTGTCCCACTCTGCTTCAGCCTACTGTCGGCAGCCTGCACCCCTGGGAAAGCCAAGGCGCCTCGGTTGTCCAAGTCCACCCACAGCTAGTGGACACTCCCGGTGTTTGGAAAGAAAATTCTGGAACCAGGCTGCTTGGGCTCAAATTCCAGCTTGCTGACTTCCTGGGGCAACCTAGTTAACCTCGCTGTGCCTCAGTTTCCTCGTCTGTAAAATGAAAGCACCATCCTAGACGAATGCTGAGTGTCCAGCGTGCACACAGGAAGTAGCTTGCTGTATACAAGCAGTGTTACTCAACTCGCCCCCAACTCCTGCACAGGGCCATTTCCCCTCCACTTACTTCCGGGCCCTCCCTGATCTTGTTGCAAATGAAAGACTCATGAAATACACAGCCACTGGGGAGAAAGTGGAGAAAGCAGCTCCTCCTAGGGGAAGAAAGTGAGTTGGAAGGTTGCCCAGCAGCCTCAGTGTGCCCTGAGGCCCAGTGTGGGGATTTCCTCCTTTTGCCCACTGTCGCCCTGAGTCACTTCCAGCAGTGGGGACGGCTTCACCACCGATGAAGCCCTGAATCTGGGCAGACCAGGTAACATGGGAGCAGCATGGGCTGGGATGAGGCTCCTGGGGTCCCAGCAGTGAGCCCTTGAGGGTGGGGGTCCTAACCCGTTTCCCAATTGTGACCCCAGAAGGATCACAGCTGCTTCCTGTTTCCACATCTGTCCAGGAGGGGCTGCCCCTTCCCTCTCTTCCGCTGTCCTCTAGGTTCTCACTTCTGTCTGTCCCGCCGGTTCCCCGACAGCGCTTCCCTGGGGTCCTAACCACGGGCCACATCAGATGGTTGTCACCTCGGCCACTTCTCTGAGTTTCACATCTGCACCCCAGTCCCCTGCTGGGCACTGACATGCTGAGTCCCTCACCCACCCTGACCAGATATGTGGGCATCACCCTCGGCATTGCCCTCGCTTACATCCCACACCCAGATGGTGCCCACACCCTGCTGGGCCCAGTTTAGGAACAACTCACAGATTGGCAATATGTCCCTTGGAAACACATTAGACTGCGGGGGAAAGAGGAACTGAGAGTGGCTTCAACAATGATCAGGGTATATTTTCTTCACCTAATAAAAAGACCAGAATTAAGCCATCACTGGTTCCGCAGTTGAGTGACTTCAGGACCAGAATCCCAGAAACTCTTTTGCTCTTCCTCATGTTTTTGCCTCATGGACACAATGTGGCTACTAGAGATCCAGATGTCACATTTGCTTTCAAGGGGGAGACCAGGTCAGCCTTGCCCAAACCTCCAGATAGGTAGAGCAAACATCAGAGAGGCTCCTGGACCAGATTTCCTCTTAGGTCTCCTTGGCCAGAACAGAACTACTCTGCTGCAAGGGAACTGAGAAACGGGTTTATTATGTTTGGTTATGTTTGGTTCCAAACATAAAACTGAGTTGCCTTGACTCTAGGCACAGAGTCACTTTGAACAGAGTTGGCACTCAACCAGGAGGAAGCCCGGGATACAGCAAATGCTAATGGAGTCCAGCAAGGGTGGTGTCCTTGGATATAATCAGCCATCTCTATGTGGGGCTCTGTGTGGGTCAGCTTCATGGTCCTATTGGACAATGCCTGAGGCAAGTAGCTTGTAAAGACAGCAGGTTTATTTGGGCCCACGATGCTGGAGGTGCCATCTGAGCTTGGGTGGCCTCCTTGTCCTGGGCCTCTGACGATGGCAGTGTATCATGGCAGGAGCACGTGGCAGACCAGATTACATCATGGGCCAGCTGTCAGCAGAGACTCGGGATGAACAGGGTCCCTTCGAGGGACCTGCGGGCCTCCACCGAGGCCCCACCTCCTGAGGGTCCACAGCACCTCCCAGTGACACCACACTGGGGACTCTAAGGGGCTCCTGGAGTCCCCTGGCAATAGCAGCGGTGGCCTTGCTGACCCTGGGACCTATCCTGATGACCAGTTCACTCCATGGCAGCCAACAAGTTAGACCATGGTCTGGCCAGTGCCACCTGACGCCCCTTCACACACCCTCACACCCAAGGCCTGCTTGGTGTCAGGTCACCATAAGGGTCAGGCACAGGGAGGGGTGCTAGTGAGGAATACGGGGCACCCCATCGGACCCGGCCTCACACCCAGCAAACTGGAGCGCAGCAGGGGTAACCGGGATCCTTCGCTCCTTCTCCCCCAGCGACTTCCAACAGCTTCCCGATGACGTGGCCGTATCGGCCAACATCGCAGACATCGAGGAGAAGCGGGGCTTCACCAGCCACTTCGTGAGCGCCCCCCGCCCCTTCACCCTCCGGCCTCGGAGCCCCAGCTCTTACCTTCTATCTCTGTTTTCTGCAGGGCCGATGTAACCCTTTGGGGGACACTGGCCAGTACCCTGCGGCATTCTCACCGCTGTCTCTCGGGTGGGGCTGCCGCTGGCGTCTAGTAGGCATGACCAGAGAGGGGAGCTGGGAGGGTTTCGGGGCGATGGGGAGAACCCAAAGGGAGGATCCGGGGGAGGAATCCAGGGATCTGTGGGGGACCCAGTGCAGAGTGGGAGAACTGCAGGGGACTGGGGCGAGGGTTCACAGGCTGCACTGCAGGGGTTGAGCACATCCCCAGCCCCCACCCCC
>PVJX010050817.1:0-10545 GCA_004027295.1 Dolichotis patagonum | reverse complement strand
TTTTTTTTTAATTCCTCATTAAATTTTTCTCTCCATTTGTGTTCCTCCATTCTTCTGTCTGTGTCTTCTTGAGAGGTGCCCAGTCCTTCTTTTATTAATCTACTTTTCTCTTATTTAATTTGAATTAATGTTACAGTTTTGGTCCCGCGTACGAGGTCCTGAAGATATCTCTTTATGTCTGCTAACGCTGTGTTTGATGTTGCATTTTTGCTGCCCTCAGTCTCTTTTGTATTTGCCTCTCCTGGATCGATGTTCTCAGGGTTGGGGCTGGGAGTATTTTCTTATTTCTCCCTTTAGTCATGTTTTTGGTTCCTTCCATACAATTGTACAGTGTAATTCCCAGACCCTTTTCTTTTCCTGTTGTTTAAGGCTCCTCGAGAGGGCGCAAGCTAGGAGCTTTAGCCCTCTTCAATAGGTTATCAGAGATTAGAGTTCACCCACGGGCAGTATACGCTACCTCTTCTCTTCTGGGCCAGTCAACCTTTGCAGGCCTTCACTGCATCAGTGTGCACTGATCTCAGGGAAGTAACTGGGTCCCCGCCAGGGGCGTGGCCTAGTTCAAGCTGATTCTACCAATCTGCTCTGCGAGGGGAGCAACCAGCTGGAGCCACTTCCTTATGGAGTTAGGGCTGTCCTGCCCAAATCTAACATGTTGTCCAGTCGGTTTTCCCTTTCCCGTGGTAGGGTCTTATTCCCATCACTCACCGTGTTCCCGAGAACTGCTGGACTGCCCGACCTCCGATTTCAGCACGGTTGCGGTGGGAATTCACGGTGCCTCTGGGTGGGTCATGAGCAGAGCCGGTCCCGGTGAGCTGCATGCAGGGCTGTTCAGCTCCGTGCTCGCTGATCTTATCTTCACTAATAGTAGCCCCAAGAACTCATATTTGAGCGAGTTTTCGCACCTTAGTTACTTTCTGGGTTGTGAGAGTCTATCTCTCTCTGTTTGGGTCTCTCCAGGGTGTTTTATTCTGGTATTTGAGCTGTCTCTCTCAGAGAGGGTCTCTCTCCTGCTACCTATCAGTCTGCCATCTTGTCAACGCCCTCTAATCCAAGGCTAGTGTTTTTAAAAAAGAGCAGTTCAAATGTAATGAAGTGCAGACAACATTTGCAAAGTTATATATATATATTTTTTTGGACAGAAATTAACTCATGATCTTGTGCTTGCCAGGCAGGAGCTATGCAGCTGACAGATATTCTTGTGTTCTCTCTCTCTCTCTCTCTCTCTCACACACACACACACACACACACACACACAACACACACACTTTTTTCCCAAAGCTTTGTTTCAAAGAGCAAAGAATATGTTCCCAGAAGATTAGAAAAATATTTGTTAAAGGAGATGTTTTATTTTGTTTAAATTAACAGATGACACAAAACAATCTGTTTGTTTCTCAGTATGAATGACCTAGTGCTGATGGAAAGATTTCTCATGAAGTAGAGAAAAAGGAAAAAGTGCTAGACAAGGCAGTACAAGAAATTTCACCGCTTAACACAAAGCCTGTGAACAGAGAGAGGGAAGATATTGAAGACAGCACAATTTGAAACTATCAGGTCAACTTGGGGATCAGGTAGAAAGAAGATCAACTTCGATGGCTCTATGTTTTTAGTCATAATTCATGCGGGAGAGTTGCAAGTGATGTTAGGAAACCAGATAGAAGAAAGTCTCAGAAGTGTTCCAACAAACCAATATAGTGAAAAATCACTTATAGTAAGGAAATATTTGCCCCACCGGAAAAAATATGGAGATACTAACTTTCCCATTGTGGTTAAATGGATTTGAGAGTGGATTTTTGTGTTTGATATTTATAAACTAATTAGGCTTAGAGATATGGCTCAATGTTAGGGTGCTTGCTTAACTTGTTTAAAACTGTGAGTTGAAAACCCAGAGCCACAAATTAAAAATTGAATAATCCTGCAATGATGATCTGGTTATGGCCAAGTACACTGACACAATTGTTATATCATGTAATTGATTATAACAGTTTATTTCTGTTTTGCTCGTACAAAATTGTTGTTTGAAATACACTATACTTTAAGGATTAGGCTACAATATTTTAATGACTTGTGAAAAACAAGATTTAATATACAAATGAGAGACTCTCCCTGCAAACTACATGACCATTTGTCTGTCCATTTTAATGTCAGTTAATAACCAAGAGCTCCACATAAAGGAAATACTCTACAGGAGGAATAGCATTTCCCAAAAGTTATGCTATTACAGTCAAGACAGGGCTGGGGACACAACAAATCACTGAAAACAGCGCATGTCATGACCAAGCAGATCGTAAGGATGGTTTAACATATGCAAATCCATAAAATGTGATACACCACGTAAACAGAAACAAGAAAAGAACCCACATGATCGTATCAATAGATTCAGAAATGAGTTAATGAAATCCTATCTCCATTCATGATACCGTTTTCCTGACAATAAGACTTAAACAGAAAATAATTTGCCTTGAAAATGAGACTTAAAAATGCCAGTTCCAATGAGCTATCCTTGCCTTACCTGCCATTACAGAGCAGTCACCAAGCAAGACAATACTGATGTATAATCTTCCACACAACGCTGGCATCCATCACTGTAATGACTAGATAAGGTTTATTCTACAACTACATCTTATTTTGGAGGAAGCACAGTAAAAGCCCTAAAGAAAATAGGTGTTGTAAAGCTTAACTGAATCCAGTAAATGTCACTTACAACAAAGCAGCAGCCAACATCATATTAAATGGGGAAAAAACTGAAATCTTTCTCTAAAACCAGAAAGGAGACAAGGACACACATTATCGCTGCTTCAGTCATGTAATACTTGATTCATTAGCCAATGCAATCAGGTAACTGAATGAAATAAAAGGGATATGTATGGGAAATAAAACGAATTATCATTACTTGTAGATGACATTATCGACTTAGACAACCCAAAATCTCCTAATGAAAGCTACCTAGAATCAATAACCAAATTCACCAATGGAGCAGAATATAAAATCAACACATAAAAAAGGCAGTAATGCTACTGTATATCAATCATGAACTCATGAGAAGCAAATTAGGAAAACACCATCCACAGTGAGACCAAGAAAAATTGAATACTAAGGGATTAACTTGTAGGACAGTGGAACATCTCTGCAATGAAAGCTACAGTGCAGTCCCCAGTAAAAGAAGATTGAAAAGGACACCAGAAAATAGACATATATCTCTTGCTTCTGGGTAGAGAGAATCAGTACTGTCAAATGGTCTTTCTTCCAAAACTGATATACTGTACAGATTTAATGCAACCCCAATCAAAGTACCTACAGCATTCCTCACAAACTAAAATAAAAAATCCTAAAAGTCACACAAAACAAAAGAAACCCAGGACAGCTGCAGCATTCTGGGGCAATAAGAATAAAGCAGGAAGAATCACAATACCTGACTTCAAGTTATCCAACAAAGCTGGAGTGATAACAGCAGCATGGTATTGGTACAAAAACAGACATGTTGATTAAATGAAGAGAATAGAGGATGCACAAACAACCCCAAGCACATTTATTCATGGGATCTTGGATATGGAGCAAAAGCATATATTTAAGATAGATAGCCTGTTTGGCAAATGAAGCTAGGAAAACTGCCTATCCATATGCAGAAGATTGAAGCTAGAGCCATATCCCATCCTATGTATCAAATTGAAAAAAAAAATGGGTCAAGTATCTAAAAATTAAAGCAGAAAAATATAGCCTCCTAGAAGTAGAAATATGTATAACTCTTTAAGTCATTGGTGTAGGCAAAGGCATTCTGAACAGAGTTCTAATTGCACAACAAATAACCAAAATCTGTTGTCACTGAGATGACATTAAGGTAAAAAGCTTCTGTGTAGCAAAAGAAACAAACAGAATGAAGAGACAGTCTACAGTGTTGGTAAAACGTTTTGCCAGCTTTCCTTCAGTAACAAAATTATACCACTCCCCAAAATAAAAGAAATTAATCAAAAATAGGCTATTGAAATGAATAAACACTTCTCAGAAGTACAAGTGGTCAATAAGCATGAAAAAATGTCAACATATCCGGCCACTAGAGGAATGCAAATTAAAACATACTAAAATTTTATTTCCACCAGAAAGACCAGACACCAGAAAAACCAAACACAACAGACCACCCAAAGGTTGTCGGGGTTATGTTCTTAAAGCACCTGTGAACTCTGAAAAACCACACAATTCAGATATGAACATCAAAATGCCTATAAATGCCTATTGTTAGAGTTAAACCATAAATATATGCTATGTCTCCCACAGTTATATAATTTAATTTAACACAATACTATATTAATAAACTCTTCAAAGGTGCAGGTCATTTTGGCAGCATCTTAGGGCTTGGATCCACCAGAGATGACTTACAGGGCAGCAGCCAGTAAGGAGCAAGCAGAACTGAACAGTGCTCTCAGGCTGGTACCTGCAAACTCCTCACACACACACACACACACACAAATGTGGAGCTTATTTGTACTTTCTGCAAAATTGCAGGGGTTTCTGCAAAATATTATTAGTTAAGGTCTAAGGAAAAATCTGCCAATGATCAAGGCTACAAACTCTGTAGCTCAACTTCACAGTGTTATACTGTAATAATCAATGCTGAGACGATTATGGTGAATAGAACCATTTTACCACATGAGTGAGTAGGTAAACTCGTCCAACCATTATGGAAATCAATATGGAGATTTCTTAGAAAGATAAAAATAGAAGTTACATTTGACTCAGCTATTTCTCTTCTAGGTATCTTTCCAAAAAAATTATAACAACATGTTACAAATAGACCAATGTTTATAGCATCTCAGTTCACAGTGGTAAAACCCTAGAAGTAGCCTCCTTGTTCATCAGCAGAAGAATGGATAAACAAAACATAGCATACATATGTAACAGAATAGTACTCAGTTGTAAAGGACAGATTGCAGACATTTATAAGAAAATGCATGCACCTAGAAAGCATAATATTAGTGAATTAAATCAGACATATGAGTTAAATAACATAGGTTTTTTTGTCATTTGAATAATCCAAAGTACATATAAAAAGCAAAATAAAGGATTGATAAAGGGAAATAAGGAGAAAGATCTTTTGAAAAACAAAAATTCAGGTTGGGGATTTAGCTCAGTGGCATAAGTGCCTGCCTGGGAAACGTGAGGTCATGAGTTCAATCTCCGGTATCAAAGAAAAAAGAAGAAAGAAGAAAGAAAGAAAGAAAGAAAGAAAGAAAGAAAGAAAGAAAGAAAGAAAGAAAGAAAGAAAGAAAGAAAAGAAAAAGAAAAAGAAATAAGAAAATTCACTAGGAATATGGGGTGGTAATGGAAGGATATGTAAAAAATTTAAGATGTATCAGGTACAGGTATCAACTACTGTTAATGAATCACATTTGTATATGTTGCAAAAATGAACAACAAATTAACAATAGTGAAAAGAAGGGTCAGTGTCTAAATACAACAAATGTGGTCAGACTGTTTCAAAGACGAGAGTGATTAAGCCATTAACCCTGCACATACAAACGACAGACTGATAAAACAAGGAAAAGTTACCAAATATCTAAAATAGAAAGAAAAGAGAAAACATAAAACAAAGAAATAAAACAAGTGGAAGGCAAAATGATGAATTAAAATTTATAGAATAAGTAAGTAGAATCATAAGAGAAAAATCTGAATAAAATATGTGCAGTGATGAAGAAGTGACAGCCGACCCAGAATTGTCAACACATACTTAAGACAAAGCTTAGAGTTTGCTCTAAACAAAAAAGCACACTAAAGAAAATTCTAAAGGACACTTCTGTTGGAAGCATGTTGAGAGGAAATTTACAGATAAATATTGAAATATCACAAACAAAGATTTGTTGGTCAATCTAAATAACAAAAAGAATGATAACATGGTAACTGATATTAAATTTTGAATTATTCTATATTCAAAAGTCAGAAATGAAAACAGTGTTCAACATCTTTAGCATAACATAAGAAAATAAACTGAGTAACTTTCAAAATTTCTAAAATAATCACAAAGTGAAGGAAACCTGGACTTTGAGATACCAAAAGGCATGAGAAAGTCGATAGACTTAAACTCCAAAATATTATCATTTCATTAAGCAATGCTTAAAACACAAAGTTTGGATGAGAAGCCAAAAATGAACCAATGCTGTTTTCCAAAGATGTATCTAAAATGCAAAGACACAAACATTTTGAAAGTAAAAGAATCAAATGAAATCAAATCAGAGAATGTAT
The DNA here is from genome assembly GCA_004027295.1 of Dolichotis patagonum. Lineage (NCBI taxonomy): Eukaryota > Metazoa > Chordata > Mammalia > Rodentia > Caviidae > Dolichotis > Dolichotis patagonum. The sequence goes on along the minus strand of PVJX010050817.1, from coordinate 4,314 downwards.
TTTCCCAATACTACTATTCATATGAGAAAAAAAGTAGTTTGCAAATAAAAATTGAAGAAACTCATGAAATCCCATAATATGCATTATGGTATTCAGTCTTGCAGCTGTCATAATCATATGCAAGTTTGGACAGAAAAAGTAATTCACAATTTTTTTTTAGACAGATGTTGTATCAATTAAGTAGCTAGAATTCTGCTTTTGCCTTTTTTTTTTTAATTTTATTTTAAAGAGAATAAAACAAAAGAGGGCAGTAGAGAGCAGATCAGAACAGGACAACATAGGCAACACAGTACTTTAAGACAACCGGACATTAACAGTAGCTATCACAATATCTCTTACTCTGCTATAGTTTAGCATAGTGTCAAATACAATAATATCAAACATAACAAAATAGTATAAATCCATTCAAAGAGTGAAAGAATTACAGGGCTTTCTGAACCGAATAACAAAAAATGATCAATGGGTACTATAATATCTCATTTTCAATAGAAAACTTTTGTTTAAACTATCACATATATTCAAATCCCAATAAGACACAATGTGATAGATAGACCCAATGGTAGTAGAAGAATAGAAGCATGGTAGGAATTCTAAGAAGGACGATATTAAATCAGCAATAGCTGTCATAACTACTTTTGCCTTTAAACTCTGAAGTCTTCAAAACCATGATTTTTTAATCATTCTTTATGTGCATTATAAAGTTACCTTGTTGATAATTTTTATACATTTGTTCACTGTCAGTGTACTGGGACACAGGCAGTGATACGAAACAGCACTGTTTCTTGCAGCGTACTCAGCAATAAGAGGCCATGGTAAGCACTAAGCTACAAACATATGGGATGGATGAAAGCAAGGTAGGATATCTCTCATATGAGCAAGGCAAATTACAAGTTAAGAGAAAAATAAAGGAAAGTAGAACAAGACAAGGGGATGGAAATCTTGCAGATTAGAAGGGATCCAGAGGCCCAAGGGGGGTGAGAGGGAAGAGATGGAGGAATAGGTATGCCATAGGCAACACCCTAAACTCAATGAATGTGGATATTACTTGCCATAAACCTGAATTACGATTAGTAATATCAACAAGGATGAAGTGAAAAGGGGAATTAAAAGAGGGTGAAAGAAGAAGGAGAGAAAGGAATTTTTTGTTTTTTTGTACCGGGGATCAAACCCACAACTTCACACTCACCCGACAGGGGCTTATGCCACTGAGCTAAATCCTTAGCCCGAGAGAAAGGAATTTAAAAAACATTCTTTATTATGCATATGTAACAGCTACCCAAGATGATTGGAAAAGGTGTGTACTGCAAACATGTTCTAATAAAACAAAACAAAATAATAAATAAAACAAAATTTAAATAACCAAATGAAATATCAGTGTACCCTGAAAGTAACCAGGATTTTTCAGAGAAAGGGCTGATTAAGGGCTGGGTCAGGAGTACTGCAAGATATAGACATCCTGGAATATTTTATTGTTCCAGAAAATAAGAAAGTATTAAATAAACTACTAAAGAAAGTAAGAAAATATGAGCATGTTCAGAGGCTATGGAAACTAATTAAAAAGAAATTTTACTGAGTAAACCTAGAATGATATGAGCATCAAAATACATAACATTGAAATGGATGAGAGTAATTGATTAGAGCACCAGAGTCCATATTGATTTAAATCAGTTTATAATTTAGTGTATGATACCCATAAGTCTTAAAGCACCTTGTCTCAAAATATTTATTAACTTCCAAAGGGAATAAAACCTTCTGTGAAGAAAGCTGGAAGGAAACACCTTAATTAAGCAATCAAAGAAAATCACAAGTAATGGAACAAAATAAAATCATGTGAGACCTGATAGGTAAGACACAGGAAAAGAATATAAAATCAATTTTGTTATATTCCTGCCAAAGACATATAATCTCAAGCTGATTATGTATAAACAAAAGCTACACATTGAGGGAAATTACCCAAAAGAACTTTAATGTTCACAGATATCTGTATCTTTGCAAATGAAAGTGAACCAAATATTAATAATCTCTTCCAAATAAAAGGAGTCTAAAAAGACACGACAACGAAGCAAAACATGTTTCTATACTGGGGAAACCTGAATGTTCGCTTAGAATTAGATTGTAGTAGCGTATCTGGTTTTGAAAAGAGTTATATTGGTAACATAGGAAATGTCTTCATAGAAAATATGCACTAAAGTAAATGGGGCACCAGATTAACTTACTTCTATGTAATTTGAGAAAAAAGTTGAAATCTTTGCATATTCTCTAAGAAGTTATGACTATTTCTGTTTCTTTCTTTTTTTAGTTTTAGTTTTTGTTAGTAAATATTTGTTATACATATTGATCACATTTACGATAGGGAAATTTTGCTTTTACAAAATATTTCTTAAGTTTTCTTTTCTCCCACTACCTTCTCCTCCTTTCATGTCAAATATGATTGTTAATAAATAAGAATAATATGAATGACTAAGTCATAAACAGATTGTTAGTATATGTTAAACAATTCTTATATGGTATAGTCCCTACAATAAATGTTAGTATATAAACAAAGCCACAGATAAAATTGAGTCAGTAGCGTCTGTATGGTACTAACATATTTGAAACTGTTTCTTGGAAGTGTTCATTTCATAGAGAGACTGAAAAATTTAATGAATAAGGCATTTTGTTTCTCAAAATTGGCAATTCAACGCCCTTTGCATATATTCAGGTTTCTAAGTACTTTCAATTCAGTGTGTTAAGGCTCACAAGTCCTGGACGAGTCTATACTCATTAGGCCCAGGTTTACATACTGGCAAAGAACAAAAAACAGAGAGTATTCCATAAGGATAACACTTTCTTTGTATTCCTGTCTCAAGCAACCTGTGCATATGGGGTTTGATTCCCTTGTGAGCCTCCATAGTCACCGGGTACTGCTTTAAATGAACCAGCTGTGTATTTCCTACCAACTCAACAGCCACAGGGGGAAAACGAGTCCCCAAACCTGGGGTCGCCTTCCACTCACCATGGTGAAATGTTGATATCAGGATGGGAGGGCAGGATCTCTGGTGTCTGTTTTTCTGAGTCCAGGAGACAATATTCTTCTTGCATAGGAAAAATAACAGTTAGAACATGAGCTTCCGGTGGAGGTCGTTCCCCAGTAGTCAACATGGTTTTCTTAGGGGTAAAAGAGATCTGAGCTCGCACCTTGCAAAGCAAGTCTCAGCCTAGGAAGAGGAAAAGACAGTCAGGCATAAGCAGGAAAGAATGGCTTTTTGTTGCCTGAGCTGGAGCTGCCGTGGTTCACAAAGAGAGAAGTTTGAAGACTCACCAGTTGTCCCTTTTACCTGTACCTGTTTACCTAGGAGTGGGGCGACTAGCTAGGTAACTATCGATATGTCCATGCCAGCGTCCACCAGAAACCTACTTGGTTTCCCCCCTCTAGTTGCAGTTAGCATGGTTTCCCTGGGACCCAAAGACAAAGACCCATGACCCAAAAGTCATTCTGAAATTTTCCCTGAATCCATCACAAAGGCTTCTTTTCTTTCTGTAGCAGCCTTGAACATTCTCCTTGTAATGTTCCTTTTCCTTACAATAAGACATTGGTCTGGGCCTAAAGCAGGGTTTCACCTTCCTTGCTGGGACCATTTCTCTTTCTCTTTTCTCGCTCCAGTTCCTGACTGAGCCAGTTCCCTCTTATAAACTGCCATCAATACCTTTGTCTCTTCTTCCTCAAGTTTACACGTACTTTCCTCTTTGTTATGATACACTATATGAGCTACCTCAATCAACTGAGTCTTAGTCACTCCTGCAAACCCAACCAACTTTTGTAACTTGCTGTGTTTTCAGGGCCGACTCAATAACAATAGTCATACTAACAATGTGGGCATTCTAGGCACCCATGGATCTCCTGGAGTGTACCTTCAGCAAGCCTCCTGGAGGCACTCAAGGAATTCAGCTGGACTTTCAGTCAGCCCCTGAAATACCTCCACCACCTTACTCAAATTGGTGGGGTGGTGGGCAGCCACAAGGAGCCCTTTACTCAAGGCCTTAGGGTGTGCTTCTAATCTTTCAGCCTCCACCTTGGTTTTGCGGTCCAATTAGCTGATTTCTGGGACATAAAAAGAGCCACTGCCACAGCTTTGTCCTGTTCAACTCACCTGTTTTGATCTCAGTTGATCGTCTGCTGCTTTCCAAATTCTCTCTCTCCTTGGGGAGGAAAACAGGGTTACAGGAACTGCTGACAATCACCCCAGTTGGGACAGTGAGTTTTGAGAACTGACACCAGCAAGATAATTAGAACCCGAGGCTGCTCTGAAAAAGGGGGATTCTGAGTCACTAGTG
>PVJX010050816.1:0-10537 GCA_004027295.1 Dolichotis patagonum | reverse complement strand
CTAACGCTGTGTTTGATGTTGCATTTTTGCTGCCCTCAGTCTCTTTTGTATTTACCTCTCCTGGATTAATGTTCTCAGGGTTGGGGGCTGGGAGTGTTTTCTTATTTCTCCCTTTTGTCATGTTTTTGGTTCCTTCCATACAAGTGTACAGTGTAATTCCCAGACCCTTTTATTGTTGGTTAATGCTCCTCTAGAGGGCGCAGGCTAGGCGCTTTAGCCCTCTTCAATAGGTTATCAGAGATTAGAGTTCACCCTCGGGCAGTGTGCGCTATCTCCTCCCTTCTGGACCTGTCAACCTTTGCAGGCCTTCACTGTGTCAGTGTGCACTGATCTCAGGGGCGCGGCCTAGTCCAAGCAGATTCCACTAATCCACTCAGTGAGGGGAGCAACCAGCTGAAGCCACTTCCTTATGGAGTTAGGGCTGTCCTGCCCAAATCCAACATGTCGTGCAGTCGGTTTCCCCTTTCCCGTGGGAGGGTCTTATTCCCATCACTTACCGCGTCCATGAGAACTACTGGGCTCCCCGACCTCTGACTTCAGCGCGGCTAAGGTGGGAATTCATGGTGCCTCTGGGTGGGTCGAGTGCAAGGCCGGTCCGGGCAAGCTGCACGCAGGGCTGTTCAGGTCCACACTCCGGCGGCTCAAGCCAGTCGCTTTGGTGTGGATCGCTTGTTCAGGTCGGGCAGGAATTCAGGCGTCTCAAGGAGGGTGCCGTGCTCAATGATCTTATCTTCACTAATAGTAGCTCCAGAACCTCATATTCGAGGGGTCTTTTGCGCTTTAGTTTCTTCGTGGGTTGTGAGAGTCCATCTCTCTCTGTTTGGGTCTCTCCAGGGTGTTTTATTCTGGCATTTGAGCTGTCTCTCTCAGAGAGGGTCTCTCTCCTGCTACCTACCAGTCCGCCATCTTGTCTTCTCTCCTCGGAAGTGTACTTTAGAACTCTCAGATGTGACTGCAAATTCCCAAGAAGAGATTCTGTCTGGAACAACTGACTTCGGATACCTAGGCCTTACCCTTGCTCACAGTTTCCCACTTTAAAAAACAAAAAACCTTCTCAACTTGAATGTTCACTTTCTTAACCATTTCTTTGGTTTGGAGAGTCCCAGTTTATTCAGTTTCCCACTGTGAAAAGACACCACACTGAACATTTTTTATGCATCAATCTTTGCCCATAAATTGGAATCACTTCCTTCGAGTACCTTTCTAGAAATAGAATTGAATTAAGAAGTACAGGCTGGGCACGGTGGCACACACCTGTAATCCTAGCACTTGGGAGGCTGAGGCAGGAGGATCACTGAGGTTGAGGCCAGCCTGGGCTACATAGTGAAACCCTGTTATATGTATATTGCTGACTCATACTTTCAAATTATTTTTCACAGAATTTACTAATTTAAACTTTTATGGGGAAGGTAGGAAGGATTGAAAGGAGGATAGGGGTTCCCTATCACCATGGAAAAAAAGTTATATCAGATACAGGTACAAATTCTCTATGATAAATGTGATGATGTATATCTAAAATGTACTAAAATATCTGATTAAAAAGCTTTTAATAGCAGTGCATAAGAGTACTCATTTCAGTTTATCCCTCTAGCCTCATTGTTTTTGCAAATAAATTTTGCTAATTTGATAGTTTAAAATATTTAGTTTTTTATTTGCATTATTTTAATTGTAAGCAAGCTGGAATATTTTCTTATGTTTATTAGTGCTTCACATGTCTTAATAGATAAATTAAGTTTCTATTTCTTGTCTACTATCATCTATTTTAGCATTTTCTTATTTATACATTTATGCTCTTTAAATATTAGTATGCCTTTATCATATTTACTGCCAGATACTTCTCCAAATTTTTATTTTCACTTCAAGTTTTAATTTTTGACACAGACATTTTAAAATTTAAATATTTTAATCTGTTTATATTATTCTATCATCACTTTTAATTCTAGAAGATTAAAATTCAGTGATCAATTAGATGCTTCTTTCCCATCTAATTTAGTTTTTTAAAAGAATGTTCAACTCCATGATTTACCTGTGATTTAGTTTGGTGCATACTTGACTCTGCTATTTCCCCAAATAGTTCCTTTCTCTTATGATTTGAGGTGCTTTCTCATGCCATTGATGCCTGCTGAATCTAATTTTTGCTTTTATTTTCTTGTAGCTGACCCCGATTGCTCCCAGTTCGTAAGAAGATGGTAAGACTGTGGCTCTTGTGACATTCTCACACCCCAGGCTGGCAGCCAGCTGAGCCAGACCCCTGGGGCTTTCAGAGGGAACGCATGCCTTCCTTGGGGTTTTTGAGAAGGTGATTCGGTGCTTTTTCTTTGTTGTGGGCCCTTTTCTAATTACAGCTCCTTTGAGGAAAGAAGGAAGATAGAGAGAAAGGAGGAGACTGAGGTTTAGGAGAACTCTGTATTTCTCTCTTGCTGGATACTGTAGTAGTTTTGCTTCATACTGCACCTGGGCCTTTTGAGGATTTAGAAATCTGCATGGACACTCTCATGTCAGACTTCATGAAGTTCCAGGCTAATGAACTAATGAACTCAGTCCTCCTTGTCTCTAGTTGAAGTACAGTAGCCAGTGAAACCAAGAAAGGAAAAAGATGTGCATCTGTGTACATAGAAAGTACCAGAAGAGCTGCCTCTGGAAAATACACGCTGGCCCTGGGTGTGCAAGATGTGTTACAAGAGGAAACAGAATCATTGAAAACAGCAGAGTTTGCTTTTATCTACTTTTTAAAGAAGTGGGTTAAAACATTCATATTTATCTATGTGTCCTTATAATTTAACCACTTATAATTATGGGTTATTGGTGCCTTTTTTGTTGTTGTTTGTTTGTTTGAGACAGGGAATTGATATAAAGTTCAGGTTAGTCTTGAACTTACTGTGCAGCCTACGCTGGCCTTGAACTCACAGTGATCCTCCTGCCTCAGCCTCTCTCCAAGTGCTGGTATCACAGGTGTGTGCCACCATGCCCGGCTTATAATTATGTTTATTATTTAGACTTAGTATGTGTTTTCTGTTTATTATGCTTTTACTTTTTTTTCCTCTTTCAGGCAGTAAATACTACTATAGTATCTTATTTTTGTATAATGCTTTGCAATTAACATAAAAACTTGCTCACAAAATTCTAAAAAGTAAAATAAGGCAGATACATCAACTAGAATTTACTAGGGAAAATGAAATTAAGATAAATTATGTTGCTTTCCCAAAGTTGTATGGTAGCTGAATAGTAGACCTAACATTTATTGAATATTACCAAGTATCCCTCAAAACTGCACACTACTTCAAATCAATAATGGCTCCTGAATGAGCTGATTTTCCTCGGGCTACCCAGGCAGTAAAAATAGTTTTATTTATTTAGTACTAGGGATTGAACCCAGGGCTTTTTGAGACAGGGTCTCACTAGGTTGCTAAATTTCCTAGGTTTGACCCAAACTTGTCTCAGTTTCCCGGAGTACTGAAACTACAGGCATATGCCAGCATACCAGTTAGTTTTTATTTTTAGTGTATATATATTTAATTTTAAATATATTTAATTTTAAAATTTAATTTTATTAATTATTTTAATTATAATTAAATATTTTTAATATTTAATTTTATACTTTAAATATATTTAATTTATTATATTTAATTTTGAGACAGGCTCTCACTCTATATTTCAGGCTGGCCTTTAACTCACTATGTAGCCCAGTCTGGGTTTGAATATTTGATCCTCCTGCTTCAGCCTCCCAGATAGCTGGGATGACAGGTGTATGTCACCCTGCCTGGCCAACATTTAAATTTTAATCATCTTATTATCAGTGTGAGGTAATGTACTGAGATGATATAATTCAGAAACAAGTGTGGCTTTCTGGACAGCCTTGCTAAGCTCTTTGTGGTGATATGTAGGGTTCCATTTGATATTCTGCCATTTTCTGAGGATTCTAGACTCCCAGGGACCCCCAAAGGACGTGGGAATTCAGTCTGGGAAAGCTTAAATGAAGCAGCAAAATCCTGAAGGACCTGCTGCTGACAGGATAATGGCAGCAGACAAGGCGGACCTAGCAGAGGTGGAGGTGTTGGGGAGATAGGACCTGGGCAGCTCGGGGTGGGGTACCATTTCACTACTTCCTAACCTCTGTTTGATCTAGCAATAAAATATGCTACCTGAAAAGTATCATTTTACTAGATTTATTGATCCATGATTTTGTCTTGTACAACACTTAACTAAGCTTATATTTTAAGCAATTAAATTCCACTTAGATTCAGTCAGTATTTACTAAATACAAGGTACGGTGGGTGGAAAGGAAAAAAAGACTCGTGTTTACTGAGTACCCGCTCCATGGTTAGCACTGCCAGGCACACAGCACTTGGCAGTGGATCCGGTCATTCTCGTGTGATTATTTCCACCCTGGTTTCCTATCGTTTTTTAAACACATATGCAGACTGTACCCTGGGGCCTTTGAGTGTTGAATGGAATGATTATTCTCTGAAAAATCTGTGGAGTTACTCTTGTCCAAATGCAACCTGATCAGTATGTCTCTCTGACCTTCTTACTGAAGATACAACCTTCTCTCCTTATTTTTCTTACTTGCTTTATTTTTCTTCTGGGTCTTCACTATCTAATGTGCTCTGTAATTATTTTCTTTCATTTAATATCTTTCTACCTTAAATTGAGGGCAAGGATTGTTGTTCTGTTTTATTCACCAAAGTATATCAAGCCCTAGAACCCACCTAGTTTATAGTAAGTGCTGAATGAATATTTATTGAATGAACTAAAGCTCAGAGTTAAGTGACTTTTCAAGGGTAAAGAAATTGGAGTAAAGGGCTGGATAGATTTAGCTCAGTGGTGTAAGTGCTTGCCTGGCATGCGCATAGTCAAGAGTTTGATTCCCAATACAAAAAAAAAAAAAAAGAGAGAGAGAGAGACAGAGAGAAAACAAAAGAAAATCGGAGTTAGGAGCACCAGAAGCACAGGAAGGAAGAATTTGTTCTTGTTTTCTACAGCACAGTAGGGTTAATTATTAAAACAATCTGATTAAAAGAGTACAAAATTCCCATAACATAAAAATGGTTAACATTTAGGGCCAAGGATATATAGGTCAGTGGCACAGCCCCTGCCTGGCAAGCACAAGGTCCTGAGTTTGATTCCTGGTACCCCCCACCAAATTAACATTTTAAGGGATGAAAATGCTTATTACCCTGATTTGATAATTACACATTGTATACAGTTATCAAATTACCATAATGTATCCCATAAAGACGTTCAAATGTCATGTGTCATTATAATAAAGAAAATGGTAGATTATTTAAAAATAATAAAATCCACCCAATACCATAAATAAATAAATAAAATCCAGGCTGTCCAAGGTTAGCCATGGGATAATGAGAAGGACTGTCACACCAATTCCATGTCCTTGAGATTTGTCACTGCTGGCCTCTGGGAGGCTGTCCCACCGTGGAGACTGTGGCCTGGTTATGAACATAATGGCTTACAGTTTCCATACCACAGCTAAGATAAGGCTGTAGGGCTGTGACAGTCATAACTGAACTGCACACCCGTAACCCCAGTACATCGGGAGGCTGAGGCAGGACTCTGGAAAGTTCAAGCCACTTAGCAAGACCCTGTCTTAAAGGAAACGAAAGTGGGGAGAAGAAGGAGGAGGAGGAAGGAGAAGAAGGAGGAGGAGGAAGAGGAAGAAAGAAGAGGGCTGAGGGCGACACAAGTTCATTAACACAGAGTGACTTGGAAATAGATAATCCAGTGAGAGAATTTTAGCGTGTTCTTCGGGACGATGACCGCTGAGTTTTGAAATGTGCAGCCTTGGGAGTTGCTGCCTAGGAATCCTCAGTCGTCTCCGCCCACTTTTGCCTGGAGCTTAACAGTGCGTTCATCACGCTTTTTATTTTTATTTTTCCAAATCCATTTTATTTCAAAGAGAAAAAGAAAAACTAAAACAAAATTTCAAAACACGTCAATCAGGGGGCAACAATGGCACTTACACTGCGCATTGTCATCCCGGTCACCGGTTAAAAAGGAGCGCATTTCTCCACACAAGGTTTCCGTGTGCCGTGTCAGGGGCCACGGCTTATTCTCACGTGGAGAGTTTGGAGCCTGTGGCAGAGCGGATAGGAGTGATAGAGAAATGCTTCCCCATCACCCTGCATCAAAGCACTCGCCTCCGTGAGTTCATCTGGCCTCTTGCCTCATCCCCTAATTAAACTTCAGAGGCGGTGGATTTGGGATGGAGCTCTGGTCCTTGTCAGACCTCTCTCCTCGGCCCTGTCTGTCTCCAGGGAGTAGTGTCCCTGATCTCCCTGTCACACCGCATGCTCAGCCACTGTGGGAGGGAATCAGCAGCCTGGGGCACAAGTTCAATTCAGGGATGTCAGGGATCCAAATTACTCCTTTTGATGTAATTTTACCAGTGATAGAGACAGCATTTTCATTCTGTTCGTCCAACTCCTGTGCTTATTTTTCAGTTGGCTCCAAACTGAGGTGGGCAGCAAAGATTATTATTATTGGGCCCTTCAAACTCCAAATTCCCACCAAACTTGTAAATTGTAGGTGAGCTGCAGTGAGACAGGAGGTATAGTGGTCCGCGATGGCTAGGCAGTGCTGCAGTAGCAGACAAGATCCAAAACTCTGAAATACTTCTCAGCACAGTGAAACGTGTTTCTCCTGCATGTTACAGTCTAGGCTGAGCTGGTTGTCCTTTTCTCCTTGTGGCCCTGTTATCTAGAATATGTGGCTTCCAGGGTCTCTGCAGCAGGGAAGGAGAGAGGTGGAGAAGGTAGCTTCACTCTTAAGCACTTTACTCTGGAATTGATACCCGACACTTCGGCTAAGTTAGATGCGACAAGTTACATGACTCCAGACAATGCAAAAGAGGCTAAGAATGTAGAAGGGGATACTTGGAGAACACTAATATTTCCACCACAAGTGGGTTTGGATCGCCTGAGGAGGGCTGGGGGGTAGCTCAGTGGTGTAGCACTTGCCTAGATGCTCAAGGCCTTGTGTTCGGTTCCCATCAACGCATTCATAAAAAGTAAGTAAGTAAATTAATAAAACCTGGGAAGGTTCAGGGGACCAGAGTAGGGCCCAAAGAGGGTGGAGTGGCACCAAAAATATATTTGTCTATTTCATGGTTCTGCCAAAGCCATTCTGTCTGAAAATTATTTGAATAATCTTTTCACGATTCAATGCCACCAAAGTGTCTATAATTAATTTTAGATGCTAGCTGAGTTTACCCCGCAAAGGCCCGCTGTTTCCATTGCACATTTATTGTCTTTTGTTAGTGGAACCTTGGGCTCACAGTGTTTTGGGGCTACTTTGAGCCTTTCACACTGTTTTTGGGTACTTTACATCACCTCAGATATAGCACCCCTCCATGGGATTTCTTTGAATGGGAGTCACTTAATATAAACATGTTTCTTGAGCATTCCCTTTGAATTAATCAGCTGGTATTTGTTAGTTTTTTTTCTAGAAAGAGAATGCAAGATCTTTCTAGGCCTAAACGACAATGGGGAACTCCAGATAGGTAAGGCAATATGATAAGGTCTTGTTTGATGTTATTATGTTCCTTATGTCAAGTAGATGAGTATTATTCTTACCTGCCCATTCTACCCATTGTTCTGCCCATTAACCCTGCCTCTCAGGTGGATCTACCACCCCTGTGCTGCAGGAAACTGAGCCAACATGGTCACCTCAGTTGACACACCGAGGCTGACCTTGGCAGTGGTTCCCAAATCTGCATGTTAGGATCACCTGGGACTTAATACTGACTGATGCCTGGATCTCATCCCAGGAAACTCTGATTTAATTGGCCTGGGTGCAGCTCCGTGGATGATCCTAATGAGCAGAAAGCTGGGCTGCCTACTGCTGGAGGGTGTGGCTCTCTACTCTCTGAAACTCCTACCTCCACCGTGCAGGGCTACCCTTTGCCACCTGCACCACACAGGCTGGTGTGTTGGTACCACTTTGCATTCTCACTGACAGTGAATGAGCATGCCTGGCCCTCCACAGACTTGTCCTTTGGTGTCATCAGTGTTTTGGGTTTTATTCATTCCAGTCGATGTATAGTTTGTATCTCACTGTTTTAATTTGCAATTCCCTAATGACATGATTTTGAACATATTGTATACCCTTATTGGTGTATTTTCTTTAATGAGGAACCTGTCCAGATATTTTGTTCTTTTTAAATTGGATTTCTTGTTTTTTGTCTGTTTGTTTGTTTGTTTGTTCAGTACAGGGTTTCACTATGTAGCTCAGGCTGGCCTTGAACTCACTATGTAGCCCAGGCTGGTGTCAAACTCATGGTGATCCTCCTGCCTAAGCCTCCAAGTGCTGGGGGTACAGATGTGCACTGCTACACCTGGCTTTTATTGTTGAGTTTTAAGAATTCTTTGTATAGGTTGGATATTATGTCTTAATCAGATATATTTTTTTCAAATACTCTCTTCCAGTCTAAGGCTTGTACTTTTATTCTCTTAGCAGTCAGTGTCTTTCACAAAGTTTAATTCTAAATAATCATAATTATTGGGGTTTTTTTCTTTTATGGATGGTGCTTTTGGTCATTAATCTGTAAACTCATTGCTAAATCCAAGGCCTTGTGTTTGGTTCCCATCAATGCATCTATTAATTTTTTTCTATAAAATTCCTAGAAATTGTATAGTTGTTCATTTTGCATTTAAGTCCATAATGCATTGGAGTTAGATTTTGCGAAAAGTGAGTTTAGATTCCTTTTTTCTTCTTTCTATTCTCTCTCTCTTCTTCCTGCCCTCCCCTTTCTTCTCTATCTCTGTGTCTGTCTGTCTGTCTGTCTCTCTCTGTAAATATCCAGTCATTGCAGCACCCTTTGTTGAAAAGGCTATCCTTTCTTGATTGGATTTCTTTCAGTCCTTTGACTATGTCTGTGACTCGATTTCCAGGACTTGTATTCTATTTCAGTAATCTATTTGTCTATTCTTTAACCAACCCCATGTTGTTTTGATCATGGTAGCTTTTTATAGAAGTAGTGTTAGGAGCTGGGAATTTAGCTCAGTGGTACAAGCATGTGCTTGGAGAGTGCAAGGTCATGAGTTTGACCCCTGGTAACAAAAACAAAAACAAAAAGAAGTAGTGTTACGTTTCTGACTTTGTTCTCTATGTTAACTATTCAGGATCTTTTTGTCTTTGCACATCAACTTTACAATTAGTTTTTCAGTATCCATGAAGTAATTTGATTATTGGGGAGGATTGTATTGAATCTATAAACCAGACTGGGAGGAACTGATGACTTAATATTGACTATCCTTAAAAGTGGCATAGCTTTCTATTTGTGTAGAGCTTCTTTGATTCTTTTCAAAGAATCAGAGTTTTGCAGGTTTACCCATACAGATCTTGTACATATTTTGTTAAACTTATACATACATTAATTTTGTCAGTGTGAGTGTAAAATTTATTTTGTTTTTAATTTCAAACTCCAATGACTTATTTTGGTATATACAAAATCAATAGACTTTTATATTAATGTTATATCCAGAAACTCCTATAATTTAAAAACTAAATTGTTTAAAAGTTGTTTTTAAACATTAAAAATATAGCACGCATTAAATTCTCTCCTCTTCATAGATAGGCAAATATAATTTATGAAAGCTTATCTTGATAAAACCTATGTAATAAATATTGCTATAACTGTCCAGTTTTGGAAAACTCTTGCCCCACTCCCATTTGAAACCAACAGAAAAGCTGAAGGAATAAATTGATTCATAAATTGTACTCAGAGGCTGGGTGTGATGGTACATGCCTGTAATCCCAACACCCAGGAGGCTGAGGCAGAAGGATCACTGCAAATTCAAGGTCAGCCTGGGCTACAAAGGAAGTTCAAGGCCATCCTGAACTGTATGGCAAAACCCTGCTTCCAAAAAACAAACAAACAAAAAAAGACAAAAAAAAAAGTTATACTCAGAAAAGTTAAGGAATTTACCCAAGTCTAACCAGCTGGTAGGAGCTGAGGCTGGAATTTGAGCCCATAACCGTCACCCACACTGCGCATTCCTTTCCATTCTATTATTGATGCTTAGAAAGATGCAGGTGCGCATGCGTGTATCCCCTGGTTCCTAGCTCCCTTTTTTACGATCCCTAATTTTTGACCCTCTTTGTATCTCTTCACCTGAGCTTTTCTACTCACCCTTTACAAGAACATTGTTCCTGTTGGCACCACCTGGCCACGGCTACTGCCTTTTGTTTTTCAGTTTTCTTCCTGTGTGATGTCTGAATGATGACTTTTTAAATTTTTTTTTAATTTTTTAAAATTTTATTTAAAGAGAGAAAAAAAAAGCAATACAGAAAATCGGGTAGAAACAATACAAAACCTCAAAAAAAAAAAAAACCCATAAATCACTAGTTGACAAACCACATACTGTCCTCCCAGAAATAGCTGTTCATGTTACAAAATTAAGGCATACAAAGTGAACACACAGTGAGGCTGCAAACAGAAAAAAAAGGATGGAATAAAGCCAATTGAGACAGTATAGTGAAATTGGCACAGAACATCACAGCAGGTCACCAGGACAACAGT